>SMSQ01008434.1:0-25440 GCA_019453375.1 Ctenoplectra terminalis
ACCCCGTTCTAAAGTTTCGGTATCTTTAGGAAATTCACGTTTACACGTTACAAATTTAGATTCTTTTAAATCTTCCGAGGTTTTATGACAAACAGTTATTTCCTTTTTTTCTTGTTGAGCTGATTTTTTAAATTCTTCAGATTTAACATTAACGCATACATCTTCCTCTTCTTCCTCCGTTATACAATTACAAATTGACCATGGTTCTTTCTCTATTGTTTTAGAGAAACGCTTTTTATTTCGACAATTGCATCGCTCGTTATACCTATCAATTAATTCTCGATCTTTTTTATTACATTTACATACAGTTTCAAGAATTCTTTTAGACACTCCATGTTTCTCACTTTCATCGGTATGGTAATTTAAGTTAGGTTCGAGCGACCAAGCGTCCGATGGAATGCAATCTGCATTTCGACTGCTGCACACCGATTTCGATGACCATTCTTCGCTCTCTGAATTCGATAAATTTTTCGTAGGATAAATTGTGGAGCAGGGTTCCTTTATTTTATTGCATACGACGAATTTCGATTTCTCAAATGATAAATCGGATTTATCAATCTCCACGACAGTACTGCTAATATTTGTGTCGTTGCATTCGCAACTTGATAAAGTAGGTTCAGTGTTCTTTACACAGACGTCGCTGTCAATATTTTTGCACCCATCGATGAAATTACTACTTTCTAACTTTGTTGCACTGTTCGAATCCGTGTACTTGGAAATGCAACTGTAAGTAGTGCTGTTCTCGCTGCTTTCTTCTTTATTCGGAAGAAAATCGAGCGAATTCTGTTCCCTAGATTTTCTGCGTTTGTTTCGAATACAAGTCACAAGTTTGCTCGACGAAATTCTTGACCGTTCTGTCGTTGTTTCCGAGCCCGATTCCGTGCACGGTTGAGCCTTTTTCTGTTTACCGATTGCCTAACGAATTAAATTGTAAATTGGAAAATTCTTAATGGAAAAAAAAAAAATGAAGCGCTGTATACGAGGAGAAAGTAAAATTACTTGAGCATTTTCAGTAGCTTCCGAACAAATGTAAATGTTCACGTTTCCAGTCATCCTGCGATTATCAGTTTTCACGTTAGCTGATTTCGAATGCCTCTTGTTTCTTACCTCCTCGGAAAGGTTGCCGTTTTTACTCCGACTTTTTCCACTTTCTTCGTGCAACTTTTTAGAGCCACAACGAACATTGTTGTATTTTTCTTGCAGTCGGATGGATTTTGAGATTCTTGCACGATCATTTAATTGTTCTTCTTTAGCCGCACGGGGTTGATAGTCATGCTTCACTTTTACCGGAACAGTTTCCTTGTTGTAGCAGATCGATTTATCGTGTTCTTTCTTTGATTTCTTATCGAGATCCTGTTCTTCATCTTGCTTTTTTAAATGTTAAATATGCGTTATAACATACATTATTAACATACATTAAAGTAATTTTGTAAAAATGTTGTAAAAAATTAAAAACTTTAAGTATCTCGGATACTCGCATAAGGATACTTAAATACCATTCTACATTCCTTCACAATAATCTGCATCGCTTCTTTTATCGAGCTATTGATCATTTCTGTTAATTTCACGGGACTGATTTTATCGTTTGAATCATCTCGAGATTTTTTAAAAGGTTTCTCACAAGTTTCAGGGCTACATTTTTCCTTCGTGCAAGTTTCTAAGTCACAGATTCCGTTTGCATCGAAATGCAATTTTTTATCATCTTTGATTTCCTCTTTGACTTTATCCTTTTTCTCTTTTTCATCTGCCTGTACGATTTCTTTTCCATTTTTGTCGCGAGACACTTTTCCTTTTTGGTTCTCGAGGTGCGTTGTAGTTACAGTTTGAGGATCAGTGTATACCGATGCATCCAACGAAAGCGGCGGAGGGAAACTGGTTGCTTTTACATCTTTAAATGGATAAGTTACATTTGCATCGGTACGTTTTGAAGGTTCTTCTGACTTTTGTGCCGGTTCGTCGCTTTTTTTATCCAAAACTTCTGTTTTTGGTTTCGTTCTTTTGCGGCTGAACCACTTTCTGAGCAGCATTTTTAGTTCGATAAAAATTCAAGTCTGTATTTTTTCTACTTTTTTCTTTTACGCCTATCTTTATAATCGTCGAATTTTATGCTGTCCTTTAAATACACTTTTCTTCTTTTTTGAAGAAATTTCTGCGTTTTCCTCAACATTGCCGAAGTTCGTTTTTGTGTCACGAAACATTAATTTTATTTCATCTCAGATAGATAACTGTTAATTTCTTTTTTATCGAACACTTATCTTACAGGTTATACATTTTGATAGCATAGAAAATTTAAAACAATCGAAACTATCTTTATGTCATTTCAATGTTATGAAGTGTGACGCGTGTGACGCGTGTGATACTTCCTTAATTAAAGAATCAATTTTACTTTTTCATCGAGTTGACTCGTCGTTGTCCGTTGTTTCTTCAGCAGAGGTTGAAGTATCGGATTGGTGGGTCATTTTAAGACAACTACAAGCGGAGGATATCTCGCTAAAAATTTCTGGTTCACACGAGCAATCGTAACGTTCAGCTCCCATTTCTTCAAATTTTATATTTTTTCTGTGCGCCTTGCATAAGTGTTTTTTACATTTAACCGGCTAAAAAGAAGTAATTACAAAAAAAGGCAACTGTAATAATTTATATCAATATTCTTAAATACCTTGAATGGCGCCGTTATTTTATGAGCGAACTTTTTCATTGCATCCGATTTTTTTCGACCTTGATTTTGGAGTGGATATAGTTGCTCTACTTTTTCACTTTTGTCTGCTTTTTGGGACAAACGTATCAATGGCACACTATCATCAGGTTTATAACTTTCATAACAGCCGGCTCTTTTTTTAAATTCACATAAGACATTTCTATATGTCTGTGTCTCTTGATAAGGAAGTCTGCTGTCTTCCTCGATCACTTTGAACTTAAAATGGAATCATTTTGTTTTTTCATCAAATTCAGAAGATACGCAAGCTTGTACGATTTTAATACTTACCGAAGAATCAGATGCAACAGAACGATTAATTCTTTGATCTTCTATTTTTGAACATGCCGAGGTAGAATCTGAAGATTGAAAAGAGCTCGCAATTCTACGTCTTCTAGCTTCTTTCTCTTGAATTAATCTCACGCGATCATGTCGTTTCAATTCTTCGATCAGTTCTGGACTCTGATACATAGGCAAATATTTTTTCACTCTAGGCATTTCGAATCTTCGATTCACCATCTCTGTACGATCGCTTGCAACGATTTCTTTAGGAGTTTCAGAAACAGAGCTCCCATAAATATTCGTTTCGTAACTTTGTCGACAATATTTACATTCGTGTGCAGAGTGCACGCGCTCGCATGGTTCCCATTCCTCTGTTTCTTCTCTTTTTTCTATTTTACAAACAAATTGACTCGATTTTTTTCGTTTCGATTTATCTTCTGTGGGATAAATTGCTTCATCATCGGTTAACGTTGATTTTTCCGAACAACTGCACTTTCTTCGTTTTGAAATACTACGTTTAACGCGATCCTCTTTGCACCTGATGAATATTAATTATTGGAATCTTTTTAAATCATCGTCGAAAGAATCACGATACTTACCTTTTTCGATGCTTTCTTTTCACGAAACTTTTTTCTTCTCTTTCACTCTGTTTGGTATCCTCTTCTGAAAATTTACCAGACTTTCTTGTTTTTAAAACGTTAGTATCTTTTTTAGAGCGTTTATCTTTCCTATCACGTTTGCGAGACTTTGTTTGAGTCGATTTACTTTTATCTGGCGGATCGGTTGCTTTATGCGAATCAACGAATGTTTTTTCATTCGTGTCATCAACCTTTACAGGTTTTTCTTCTGAAAATCTAGGGATCTGTTCTGAAGTCTTAGATTTCTCTTTTGAGACCGTAGGTTTTTCTTCTGATATTCTAGGTTTCTCTTCTGATATTCTAGGTTTCTCTTCAGGATACTGAACTTCAGGCGATGCAGCTTCTTTTTGTACAATTACTTGTTTCATGGGTGTAACTTTTTTTCTCGATCTATGACCAACGCCATATAATTCTAAACCAGCAAGTGGATCGTACAATGGAGAACTATCTGTATCTGTATAAACTGTTTCGGTTTGTTCTTGAGGTTTCGATTTATCTTCTATTTCTTTTGTAGGTTCGATAACTTTTTCAGCTTGCTTAGGAGCGCTCGATCTTTTTACATCTTTTACAGACATTCCTTTTGTCTTACCTTTTTCTTGTACTCTTTCCACTAACTCTGACTTCTCTTCTTCCGTTTCTTCCAACTCTTTTGATTCCTCGTACGTAGAAAAATCATTCTTCGCATTCTTCGATTCTGTAAAAACTTTCATCGACGGTTCTGTTTCCTTCGTGTAATCCGTATCACTTTTAGATACAGTCTCAGTTTCTGTTTCATTAATCGTTTTCACTGTACCGTCTGTCTCTTCGGATACGGTGCTCATTCCTAAAGAATGAATATCTTTGTCTCCGGTCGTTTCGAATGTGATGTCTGAAGTGCAAGAACAAGGACCCTAGAAAAAATAAAAGAAATTGCTTTATATCATTTTTGGCACTCCATGACGATATAAATGTTTTGAAACACGAATATTGTGTTACCAATTCATCGTCCTTTGTTATGTTCCACGTGTCCCTCTTTTTAATAACTGAAGGTACTTTCATGTCAGACATTTCATTGATATCCTCTACTTGTCGAACACATTTCTGTGTTCGCGAGCTTTCAGTTTCATCTACTTCGAAATAAGATGTATCCTTCATAGCAGATTCCACGTATCTGTTTTATCATATATTCGTTAAAAATTACAACAGATCTTTATTGTTTTTTTTTTTTTTAACATTACCTTGGTAATCGTTTCCTAGCGATTTTCTTTTCACACGGAGTTTTTGCATTTAGAATTTCATCAGACTCATCTTCCGTCATTACCTTTCTATTTTTTCTTCTAGTTAAGTATCTACTAGAAGTTTCTCTGTCTTGTATCCTTAACAGAACTTCGTTCTCATCGTCGCACGAACACGAAGAAGACGAAGAATCCTTTGTCTTCCTCGTTCTTCTGTACGATTGCACCGGCATTGATTGCTTTCTATGAAGCATGCTGACAATTTTATTCATAAGAGATGGCCGTTTCCTTTGCAGTCCTCTGCACGTCTTCTCGCTATTCTGCTAAAAGAATAGATATTTTTTTTACGCCTGCTTCTTATCAAAAATTTAGATGTTAGGGGGAGAAAAAAAAATAAAGATAGCAGAGGAATATGAAAAAATAACGAGGATTTAGGTTGATTCATACTTCTCCTTTACCAAGCCAAGGGATTCTCGCAACTGCACCGACGATTCTATTTATACGACCCAGTTTTCCCTTATCCTTTCGATCCTTCGGAAGTAATTCTTCCGAGCCGTCGTCTACTTCTATGTGTATTACTTCTTCCTCGTCGATTTCCTCGCTCGAGCAGGATTCCGTGTCGGCTATCGAAGTTGATGAATCGAAATCTTTCACTCGAACACCCGGGCTGCATGGTCGTTTTTTTAATTTGGCACGAATCTTTCTACGTGCCCTCACAACGAAACAAGATGTCGGTGACTCGCTGCTCGAAGATGGTTCTCTTACAAATGGCTCATTAAATATCTGAATGCAAAATCGTGTCGTGGCCAAAGTATCCAATTAATTAAAAGACTTTTAAGATGGTATATACACGAACTTGAATCGTTACGTCGTCTCTAATCTTTTGCGCCTCCACGTCTTTGAACGGTTCTCTCCGTTTCTCGAATTCAACTTCCTCGGGAGATTCGTCTTGATACGCTGAGACAAATAAATGTTACTCACGAAACTTGTAATTCTGATATATCTCAGGGAGATTGCGCTAATTTATACGACGAACTCTTACCGTAACTGTAAGTAGAGTCGGTACTTTGCTCCAAATCTTCCACGTATTTATCATCTGTCTGTTCAGCCACGTCTTTTTCCATTTTCGCTACTTCTTCGTCTTCCACCTTTTCTTCTTTCTCTGTTGGCACTTCCATTTCCTCCTCTTTCTTTTCTACCTCTTCATCCACGTCTACCGTCTCTTTATCTTCTTCCTTCGATTCTGGTTCCTCCTCCTTTACTTCAGGTTTTTCCACTTTTTCTTTTGGCATTTCAAATTGATCTTCCGAAGAGTCTCTAGTATTCGAAGAAATTTACTTCTCTTCGCTCATGTCGGACAAGTCACCGTAGTCCATCGGTGACCGACAAATGGTACATAAATTCTGTAGATCCGCGAAGCATTGCGTACAGAACAGACCAACGCAACCAGGAGTCGGACACTTAACGTGTGGATTACGATCAGAACGTTCGATCGCGCCGCATAGAAGACAAACATTTTGTTTCAGTGGAAATAAGATGTTCAATAATGGGCAGATAGCCCACAATCTTTCTTTCAAAGTTACTTTCTCCACTTTTTCTCCTTCGCTTAGACCGAATTTCCGGCGTAACTGACGTCTAGCGAACTTCAAAAAGTTTCCTCTTGATCTGCTCACATTTACAAGCAACCATAAATTTAATCCATGAAATAGAAACGCAAAGTTAGTACCTGATAATATGATTGTACAGCCATGCTGCTCTCTGTTTCGCTCTGTCAGGATAATACTGGCACATAACCACGTGTCTCAATCGTAAACCGTAAGGTTCGAAGAACGCTATTAGCCAGCAGAAAAAGATTAAAATGACAATCTGAGTATATTTATCCAGATCAGGAGGTACAGGATCCGGAAGACAAAGCATCGTATCGATTTCTGATTCCTTTCCGTGAGGCGTGAACGCTTTTACGATACTTCTATAAAGTTCAGCCAAATAGCCGTCTCCTGATACGTGAATGGTTACCACGTTTGGTCGTTCGACCTAAAAATTGTCGTATTATTAAAATTGTTGGATTATTATACGAAAGAATAATAAGGTAGCTCGTCGCTTTACCTTACTTTGAAATCGTCCGTACAGTTGGATCGTGTTCAGTACCCAGTAAAGACTATAATCTATCGACATATAGGTGATTAGCTTGATCGTGGCCAAGCATAAAAATATCATAGACCTTGCTAATTTAATTTTTTCGGATTTGATTAATATAACGGAGGACAATGGTACATATCTATTCCGTTCACGCGAACTGAGCGGCAAAACTGTTTCTTTGTCTTGGCGCGCTCTTATCAAATCGATGGTACGCAGGTCATTGGTTATGTATCGATTGTCGAAACGTTCGCTGGTTAACCATTTGTAACGATAACGCAATACTCTGAAAATATTCAACAATTATAATTTATAATTCGTTACCATTCTTCTGGATGTTGCGATTCTATAATCATACCTGAGCAGGATGAAAAAAATGAAAAAGGATGCGACGAAGCTCATCCAGTCGAAGAATCCGAAGAGTTTGTCGGTCCTCGAACGTATTTCCGTAGCAATACTCGTCGACACTTCCTCTATCGTCTTACTTTGATTTGTTTCGAAATGAAACGAATGGGAGAACTTAACTTTAACGTAGAACATCGCCTTCATGTGCATCGTGAATTTCTTAATTTCTGTAAATCCCGATGATCGATTATTTTTTTAGGAGCAAAAGATTGGAATTTGTTCGAACGATACTTACTATTTCGTACGACACCAACTACAGTATCGGCGATGTAAGAAACAAGCATGCAAATGAAGTCCAATGGTTTGACTATGTAACAAAGAGCACTTACTACGTAAGTTATATCGCAAACCACTCCGAGAATTGGTCCCAATTTTGCTTTGCAATCAGCCACCGCTCCTTCGAAAACGCTTTGACACCTATCGAAAGGTGTGCCCAATTTCTTGTTACACATGTTTATGATACTTCCGAGCCATTGGAATACCGAAGTGATAACTCTGACTAAAAAAACCAGGAATTCGTGTAACAAATACAACTTGCGATACATTAAACATACGCAATATCGGGTTGAGACATACGTATACTAAGAACGAGTCTCTTAATCGCAATAAGAGTTTGCTTGATTTTTTTTACGACTACCTTGACCGTCTTTATGACTTTCGATATTGCTTCTCGTAGAGCATAAAATGGCTGCTTCGCTAAATCTATGACGGTCTTTACCGCCTCCTTTAACTGTTCCTAGAAAATAAACTGGCATCTTTAAAGAAATCTGTAGTTCATCGTACGTTCGATAATCGCGAATGAAGAATTTAACTATAGAAGACGATGTATCGTACTTGTGCACAGGCCAGTGACTCTGAGAGCACACCAGTGTTATGCAAAGTGTTCTTTACCGGTCCAGTTAAGGCTAAAATAAAAGCGTACGCCATTAAGGCTTGCCTCCCTCGTTTCGAGAAAAATTGTGGCAATAATAAGAACACAACGCATCTTAAAAATATCAAACAATAAATTGATGCTTAAAATTAATTATGAGAATATGAGTTTATACAATTTTACGTATACATACCGAACACGAAAAGAAAAAGCGAGACCAAGAGTGAGAATCGCTCCTATTAACGTGCAAAGGAACGTTGCGGAAGAGAGTTTAAAATTTAGTTGAAAAACGAAAAATATGAAAAAGATGTACGTTAAAAACATGCCACCGATGAATCCTAAAAAACTCTTTGTTACATAATTTTCCAACGTGCCATCGGTACGGATTGCAACAATTTTTTGATAAGTCCAAGAATTTTTCGGAACAGCAACGATTTTGTTACATAGATGCTTAACTTTCTTCTTCAACCTGTTTCAATTTTCCAAATATCGTCACGATGGACAACATTTTTTTTAACGAAGTTGGTCGATTACTCAAAGTTTGGGTCTAACCATAATTTTTTTCGACGAAGTCGTTGCCCCAGCGTCAATCGATGCTTGGCACCTTTTGGGATCTCGATCGATGTCAGTTTTTCATCCTCGTACCTTTTTCTCGCTTTTTCTAACTTTCTGGCTTTCAGAACCAATTGGAAAAATGCCATAATCGACCTGTCTATCTGTCGCTAATATATCATACCGCTAACTACAACTGAAATTAACTTTCGAACGACACTAGTTACGTAATTTATTGTTAATTGTACAGTTAACTGCAGGCGATGGGAAAGATACGACATTTTCTGTTAAGTCCTTGGTTCATTGATTCTTTTTTCCTCTTAAATATCGATACATCGATGTATGTTTGTCATTGTTGGTTAGCTTCAGTATTGTTAAGTTTGCTCGCAACTCTTGCATATTTTATTTTATTTTTTTTTTTCACCGGTATAATATTCACATTTCATTATCGATAATGCCGATAACATATCAGAGGAGCGAACGACAGATAATGTTATTGTTGAACGACGGAAGTTACCACGTGACATGTCCTTTCCATTTAATTCAAAGAGAAGTAAAATTTCTAATCAGCGATGATGTTGAAGAAAAAAAAAAATTAAAAAATTCTACGCTTAAACAATTTTAATTTACCGATTATGCGTGTAAAATAAATTTCAACAAAAACAAGTAATCGTACAGAGTATGTTTTGTCGTCGGTAATTATAACGACATATGGAGACGATTTATATGATAGAATATATAAAAATGCTATTTTTCATTTAAATATTGATCCACAGATTATTTAAATAAATCTACCGCGTGTAATACGACAGAAAATTCATGCACGGTTTTTCAATTCGCCTGTGAGATGGCGTGAAACTCGCGGTTCGATCATCGAAGAGAGACAACGATAGGTAACTCGAATGGAAAGAAGGAAGAGAGGGAAGGTCGCTTCGACTCGAAAGCTGAAGAGTAGTCGAGCAAGGAGACGAAGAGGGGCGCCGAATCTAAACCCGATAACGAACCAGCTGGTGGCAGTGCCGTCGTACGACGTTTACGTGGAAGCACGGCCTTCGGGAAAATCCATTTTCCGCTGGTTCACTGTCGATGATTTGAAGGAAAAAAAAAAAAGAAAGAAAGAAAATAGTTTGAAAAACAACAGAGACGGTGTGACAAAATCAGAAACAATTAAAACAGTGTTGCAACTTCTGCAGTTGTATTTTATTTATCCGTCGATCTTTGGTGGTTCTCGATCGAAACGACACGAAGCAAGGGAACATCGAATAAGAGGGAAAAAATAAAAACAGAAACATGCCGTGACCGCACCTCAGGTGACATCAGGATGTATTGTACAGTCGAAGGAAAATCACAGTGCTCGTAGCGCGTACAACATTTGATTTGACGACAAATGTCGTAGGTATTCTTATCTGTGTTCAGGTGTGTGCGTGTGTGAGTGAAATCGTGTGTGCCTGTGGTAGCTGCTCTCCTCGTTTGTACCTGACCTGACCCAGGTGAGCACCTGGACCAACAACGATGACTACGAGGGAGTTATACGTTAAGGTACGAACCAGTTCAGATTCTCGGCCGATCACAGGTACTCGGATCCAGTTCTACGATGGCAACTGGTTTAGTAGCATTGTGACAAGTTCGCCTGTTGACATTTCTAATTGCTATTTTATAAAATCTCTGTTGGATGTAGAAGTGAAGGGTCTCTTCCATTGGCTAGCATCGCGAGAAACGTACTCTTAGCTGGGGAACTGTTTATGAAGTAAACTTGTTTCAATGGTGACTCAAATAACTGTAATATTGTGCAGAATATTATGGATTGTCTATTTTTCCGAGAAGCTTCCGAGAGGTTTGTTGCGTCGTTGCTAAATTATAAAAAAAATTATCTATTAGTAGGTAGTTTCTATATATATTTTTTTTTTTTTTTTTTTGTAATTTTGCCCAAAATTCGGTTATCGATGTTCGAACATTCTGTTCAAAATTTTGAGCGAAAGAGTTTGCGTTGTTGTTAAGGAGAAAAGGTCTTTCGGAAAATATGTTGGAATGGAACTTGTGTAAACATATGTGAAATTTTTCTCGGAATTACCATGGCGCGATGTTTTTCGTTTCAGAGTATCCGATACAAGTAGATCGACTGAGATTTTATCGATTTCCAGTTCGTTGGTGTTATTATGTTCCTGTTTCAATTTGCAATGAGCATGTGTGCGCGGAAACGTGATATTGATTACCTATGTTTTTTTAAGTTCGAAAAGTGTGGATGCACGCTGTTAAAATCTGAAACGAAGCGAGAGACGTTGAACGTTATTTTGTAAAATTCAATGAAACTTTCTTCTTTTCCATCGGTGATGCGTAACACGCAAGGTTAATTGTTTGAGAAAATTATGGGATAGACAATATATTGCTTCAATTAGTTCCGAAGTATACATCATCGATTCGAGCGAAGGTGTCTTTCTCAGGCTATGCTTAGGAACTACTTTCACGAAAGGTGTCTATTGCTTTGAACTTTTATACAAGTCATTTGCAATGTTTTTAAGTATATAATCTTATTTAATGTACCGTTCAAGCTTGTAACTATACCCCATCGATCTCCCTTTCACAAGAAAAAGTAGAAATCTGCGATTTAAATGAAACCTCAACGATCAATGATCGATTCTGTCGGAGAAACATTAAAATTAGACATTTAGCCAATTCAGTAATTCGTAATCAATGATTCAATGTAGAGTATATTATTGAGTTGACGATTAAAACCAGTCTGGAACGAGGGACGGAGAAATTTGAAATCTAGACGAACTACTTTTTAAAACAAAAATCAATAAATGTCCTGAGGAGGCTCGGAAGCTCAAGACCTAAATTCCGTTTTAAAACCAGGTGGATACAATTGCGACTAGGTTGGTAGAACGCAATAACATTTGTTGTGTACAAATGAAGTGTCTCTTGACAGCAGATTGTCAGGTCGAAACATTTGTTCGATGTCCCTGAACATGAAATACCGATCGTAAAGTGTCGAACCATAATGGAGGGTATTCATCGATATTTAAATAGCTTGTTACACCGAACAACTAATAGAATTATTATTTTGAAATTAATCCACCAGAATGAGAATTATTGCCATCCAGAAAAAGAGCGGGGCACGATGTGCCAAATTAGCTGATAATTATTATCGTTGCGTCATTAATTGTGGGAATGTTGCTTAGAAAATACGCGACGAATGTAGAAAAACGATACTGTGAGAATAGTTAGTCGATGAGAACAGAGTTTAATCCAGCTCGAACCTGCCCCTTTAAGGTCGTACCGTGGTTCTCCATCTTGGTTGATTTATTACCTTGGTCAGGTGAACTGCGAGGGTTGTCCGAGGTCGTATCGCAATTTTTGTCGTCCCTTCAATGTTATTCATTTTTAAGTAGCACTCACTACTAAAACAGGGAGGAACACAATACGAGCTATATTCGTAAACATTAAAAAATATCACACCTGTAGATATTTTTTTTTCTATGCGTTCAAAAAATTGTTTATACAGATATATATGAACTTCTTGCATAAATTATTTTACACCGTATATTTAACCCGCAGACGTTGTTCAAGTCAGGGACAACTATTGCTCGTACGGAACACGCGTATTGATTTAGTCATCTTACAGATGGTCTCTCAGTTTCACGATTTATAGACGCGAACCGAGAGACACAAATTACACGAGTAATTATACGAGTACGGATCAAAGTTTTCCCATGCCAATTCGTTGTATTATATTAATTATATAATACTTGGTTATAAACGATTTACCAACCAGTTTCAACACATTTGAACGCGACAGGCGAAGTCATAATAAAATAGAATGTCGTCTAGGTACGGCGCTAGCCGGTTTAAGGCACAAGGAAATAATGAAATTATATTATGCAATGAATTGAAACTCGAACCAGAGTCTTGATCGCACCTTTACATTTAAAGGTAAGCTAACCCCATTCGAAACTGTTGCTCGCACGATCAGTTCGAGGAACGTGATCGCTAGACTTCGCTCACGAGCAAGCGGTTCCCTTTCTCTCGGAACAGAAAAGCAAAACGTCTTGGAATAGGTCGTTCTCCTTGCTTCTTCGTATCCCGTCACGAGAAGACCGAGGTACCATCGTAGATTTTATTCCGCGTCCTGTGAGATTTTATCTCAAAGGTCAAGAAAGATTTCTATTTAAATTAGTCACCGCAGGATGACCAAGAAGTTATTCTCGGTATTACGACCTTAAAGGAAAATTTTCCCCATCCTTTCGCCGCATTTCTCACTTTCGCGAACTGATTTGGCAAGCCTTAAAAAAAAAAAAACGTATACAATACAGAGTGAACCGCAATAACTTTAATCGACTCGCGATGACAGCATGATTCGGCAATTTTGTTCAGAACAAAACTGTTGCCTGGCTAAGTACAGTGTTACCATCGCCCTTTTGTGCAGCCTCCGTGAAAATGCAGGATTCCTTGCAGCAATCTCCCACGAAGGCATTCCGTTTCGCGATCTTACTCAACAGGGACACCGCAGAAACTATGAGCTAACGTTCTCACGCTCGTAAACATTGCTCGATGAAAATTGTGCATCTAAATTTACATTCACGGTCCACTTTACAGTGTCCTTTACACGATACGTTTATCAGTATCTGCTTCATAATTGAGCTCGATAACACTAGAAAATGGAGCAGCCAGTGTAACGCTACGCGAACAAGTAAAAAGAGTACTCGTCCCACGAAACACGTTTTTCGTTGGTTCGTCCAAAGGAAAACCGTCGGGGTAGCGTAGGTTGCATGTGACTCGGTAGCGAGCTACCGGTGTAAACGATGCCAATTTCAACGCACGTGGTAAAAAAACGCACATAGGCGGGAAACTTGACCTGGTTATTCTCAATAACGTAGAATATCCGGCACCTTTCTCAAGAGCAACGATGCCGAGCTACGACGATCGATCTCGCGACGACAAATACGACGTCAAACGGTTTCCAAGTGCAGCACGATGCTCTAAATGTACGTACTTTGAATTCGCTGCTCGACATTTAACAAATGTAAAGCCTTGGCGTAACACAATCGTGGACGTTTTCTTCGCAAATGTTAGAGTTCACTTTTGCGTAGATCGTCAACCAAGTCGGACTAAATATCGATGAACGTTGCGTTAACAATGATCGAAAATGTCACTCGTTAACGCATCGGACAAACGAACAAGTGCAACCATTGATGTCTAATGTTCTATGTCTAAGGTAAAAGAATATCATGAGTTATAATTTCATGCACATCTACTCTACCAACCTGTAATTACGTCAATTGTGTTACTTTATTACGTTAGGGTCTTAATTTTCAAGAGAAAGGTTTCCGCCGTCCTTAGCTTTCATTTTGATCAATAAACGAGTAGACGGATTCGAGATACGCGTGCAGCAGATTCTTCCGTGTTTGGATGTTCGTGAAATTTTATTCTCTCGCCATGACCGTCGTGTTTGTATTTTGTGGGAGGAATCAGTGGCGAAATGATTCATTCTGGAGTGGCATTGCGGTTGCAGATAAGATTATAGCTTCTATCTTTCCCTTCCTACTTTTACGCAAACATCATAAGTAATTCGACACTTGCGAAACATAGGTACCGTGGAAATTTTTATCGCGATTAATCACAGGCGTTGAAAAATGTTTAACCGGTGAAATCAATTTTTTAATTGCTCTCGATATCAACGAGGAAGCTAATAAATTCTGTAGCTCGCGTTACGAACTACGGATCAGCTGTTACATTTCATTTATCGCTGGAGCAGTGGATAATATCAAAGTTTTAACTTCATAGAACGTGGTAAAAAGTTGCGTAGTATGAACATTGAAACGAGTCGTGGGTGGAACGCGACAGAAGCCGTAGATCGGTGGTCGGTTGGCAAAGCTCAGACACAACATATGAGAGGACTGCATTTACACAGGCGCCAAAGCTTCCTTTTATAATTTCTGCGATATGACATTGAAGTACGTCAAAAGTACCTTCGAACCTATCTCTTCATCTGCTTCAAATGTGCAGCAATATTTATCAATAATCCACGCTCCATGAAAGGATTAACTAGGAAACGCGTAAAAATATTCACCAATGGAAACTGAAGATTTGCGTATCTAATTATGAGTTATGCAATTAACAAGAATCGTGTGAAAAGTCGAGCTTAAGAGAACACCGATTAATTCAAAACGAAGGGGAAAGTTAGGTATTCTCTTCTTTGAACTTACCGATTGTCGCGTGTGGATTCAACCGCGTGCACTTTACTCTCATTCTGACCACCTTTTCAATTAACAAGCTGCGTGGGAACCCGGTAGGATTCTGCTTTTTCTATGTCTTTCCGTGAGTAAAACTTAGGATAGTAATCGTGATCTGGTACGTAACGTAGAAAGCATGGGAACTATTTCTTCGGTACACTTCAACGAACGAAGTCAACCATCAAACGTTCATCATAAGAGAAAGGGTAGGAATTACTAGAATTACTTTGAGACCAATATTCTATAATTTATCGACCATTATATTTTTCGAACAGCTAAAACAATTAAATTTCTAAGAACGTTTGAATAAATGTTGAGATTGGAGAAAGATTTTATCGGCCAATTCATTGTTTACCGTCAATAAGATCTTTCGTAATATTTTTTTTTCTTCAACAGAATTGTGCGACGTTGATTCTCATAATTGCACGTCTCATTGACATTTTTCCGTTTCAATCTTTTCGTGTATCGCTGATTACATTTGTGCGAGAGTCGCAGTGTATTACGAAATTTGTTAATTCGCGAAGATGCGTCTACCGGTGAATTCATAATTGTGCAATTCGAGGTTGCCAAGTCAGCAATCAAATAACCTCGAAACGCAAAAATAAAATAACTACGGTAAGCGTAACGTAGCGTTAGCAATCATTGTTGAATTATAGTGCATATTTTACGGTTGAACATATACATCTAAACACGATGATGTTCACAGTTTCGAGGTTACTAGTTCTGTTAATTCAATGGATGGAAGAGTGTTCCAATTTGTAAGAAAATTGTAATTATTGGTTCGATCGTTAGATTGTTATACATTCAGTTACTAAGTTAGATTCTTTTTTACTTTCGTCTTTGTTTTTTTTTTTTCTTTCTTTTTTAATGCCCTTCAGATGATATCTTACATAATAGCTGACACGTAAGATTGGACCGTGAGAATTCACGATTACTTTTCACTTCTTTCCAAGCGCTGTTGATTCACAGGTGTGTCGCTGTTCTGTACAGGATATTATAAGATAATACATAAAAAAATTCCCTATTTTCAATTGTATTTAACCAGTTTTCCAACATAATGGTGACACCGTATACGGACAAAAAGTTCAAAGAGACAGCGAACTTTACCGTTGCTCGATATTTCTTCAGATCACGTAATTCTTCTTTCGGTTGTACTCGGTAACAGTACATTTTGGTATTTCGTGTCTCGTTTGTACGATCATGAAGCACGTTCGAATACGATTTCGTCGATACCGTTATTGATTCTTTTTTCTTCGTTTAAAGGAAAAAATATATCAACCGTGTTCGTTTCATTTTTTCAATATCTTCTTCCGTTTAAAGAAAAAACTTTACAAATTTCATAGCTACCGTACTCCCTTAAAAGTGTTACGGAAGAATGTCTCTCTGTTAGCAGTTAAAAAGTAATAACAACTCTAACGCGATAACCAATCCCGAATTGGCGCACTCGGCGTCGAAATCGATATGCTGTATTGCCGACCTGATTTTCATACGTACTACTCGCAAAAAGGAAAAGCAGGTCATCTGTTAAAAAAAAAAAAAGAAGGAAAATTAGACGCTAAGTAATTAACTCGTACGAGCTCGTTCGTGCTGTTGAAAAACTTCCTACCTGGAGCCGTGTCTCGAGGCGATCCTTCACTGCTCAACCGTAGAACTTAACTTGTAAAACATCAGCGATAGCGCGAAGTATATTTTAAAGTTTTGTCACCAGTTGTAAGTCTTGCCATCGCGACGAACTGGAGAGTGTCCTGTTCGTATACATTGTTGGCTTTAATGGATGTAAAAACGAAATTATTGAAAGAGAATCTATGTTGTTCAGGGTGGTAGGGTATGGGTACCACATCCTGAAAAAGTTTGGGAAGGAGCGGTGCTTCTCGAAGATTATAAATTAAACCAGCCAACGTTAAAGGTTCACACAGACGATTCGAATCGTACAAAAGTTTTGGAAATAAAATCAGATGCCAGTTTACCACCTCTGAGGAACCCTGATATACTCATAGGGGAGAATAATTTAACGTCGTTATCTTTTCTGCACGAGCCAGCGGTTCTTTACAATCTTCAGATTCGTTTCCAACGACACTACATTTACACGTATTGCGGTATCGTTTTGGTCGCTTTTAATCCATACAATGAACTACCGATTTATGGAAACGACACGATATGGGCGTACAGAGGTCAGGCGATGGGCGATTTGGAACCCCATATATTCGCCGTCGCCGAGGAAGCTTACACAAAATTGGAAAGGTTGAAACCTTTATTTCTCTGTTTTATTGCAATACTGCTTGAATATAGAATAAGATGATACTTAGGATTTTTAATTGCGTAATAAATATAGGGAAGGTCACGATCAATCTATCATCGTTTCTGGAGAATCCGGCGCCGGAAAGACCGTTTCCGCAAAATATACGATGCGATATTTCGCTACTGTCGGTGGTTCAACGACTGAAACTCAGGTCGAAAAGAAGGTCCTTGCTTCCCTACCGATCATGGAGGCGATCGGTAACGCAAAGACAACGAGAAACGATAATTCCTCAAGATTCGGAAAGTTTATCGAGATTCAGTTCAACAAACATTATCACATCACTGGGGCTAGTATGAGGACTTACCTTCTCGAAAAGTCAAGGGTCGTGTTCCAGGTATATCAAGCAGTACGTTTTAATTATCCGTAGTGATAAGTGAACCGATTGATTAAACGCAATGACACTCTAGGCACACGAGGAGAGGAATTATCATATATTTTACCAAATGTGCGCAGCCGCAACGCGTCTTCCACACTTACACTTAGGCAATCAGAAAATGTTTCATTATTTAAATCAAGGGAATAATCCTTTGATAGATGGTGTTGACGATTTAGTGTGTTTCGATGAGACAATAAATGCGCTTACCATGCTTGGATTTTCGTCTAAGCAACAGGACGACATGCTTCGTATTCTAGCGGCCATAATGCACTTAGGAAACGTAAATATAAGAAATTCTGATAGTCAGAATTCGAGCAATGAAAACGACACCGAGACCAGCTACATCCGCGTAAATATTACGATTCTAATTTTAGTTTACAGTTTATCGACATTCGATCTGTGTGTACCTTATTGTTACCATCTTACCATTCTTTTAGCCATCGGACAAGTATCTTTTAGCGATCTGCGAGTTGTTAGGTACCGACGTGAGCGCGATGCGAAAATGGCTGTGCCATAGAAAAATTGTATCAATGAGGGAAGTATTTTTGAAACCTATGAACGTAGAGCAAGCAATTGGCGCCAGAGACGCACTGGCGAAGCACATTTACGCAGAACTGTTCAATTGGATCGTGGCCGGTATCAACAATTCTTTGCAATCTCAGAACAAACCACAGTGTTTCATCGGTGTTCTTGACATTTACGGTTTCGAGACCTTCGAAGTAAATTCATTCGAACAGTTCTGCATAAATTATGCGAACGAGAAGCTTCAGCAACAGTTCAATCAACACGTCTTTAAGTTAGAGCAAGAGGAATATTTTAAGGAGGAAATCGAATGGACTTTCATAGACTTCTATGATAATCAACCCTGTATCGATCTAATCGAAACGAAACTGGGTATTCTCGACCTGTTGGACGAAGAATGCAGGGTTGGTAATATTTTTCATACCTTCTCGAAGGTTGATCCAGAAAAATGTACGATTGTTAAGTAACCATTTTACATAGATGCCGAAAGGTTCGGATAGTTCATGGGCAGAGAAGCTTTACGCCAAGTGTGGAAAGTCGAAACACTTCGAGAAACCACGGTTCGGAACGTCCGCCTTCTTGATCCACCATTTTGCCGACCTGGTGCAGTACGAAACGACTGGATTTTTAGAAAAAAACAGAGACACCGTTATCGAGGAACAGGTTGATGTACTACGAAACGGGGATGTACGTAAAATACACGTGCACATTCAACATGCCAGACACGTTTTACTCGATCAGTTTTGCATAGATGGTTAGAGAATCTTTCACACCGTTTATTGTTTCAGAATAAATTGTTGAAGAAGCTGTTTAGCGAGGAGGACCCAAAGCTTGTAGTACCATCGAACGTGAGAGTAAAAGTGTCCGCTCAAAAGCCAGTGTTAAATACGCCTAGGCAAAATAAGAAAACGGTAATTGTAACAGGAAGAGAAAGAGCGAGATGTTATTATAATTTTCTGTTTAAAATTTAGACCAATAAATTGTTGGCGTTGTATAAAATCTGTAGGTAGGATCGCAGTTCCGTGACTCGTTGAACATGTTGATGTCGACATTAAACGCGACCACTCCGCATTACGTGCGCTGTATTAAACCAAACGATACGAAGGAAGCTTTCGAATACAACCCGGTACGCGCGGTGCAGCAATTACGAGCATGCGGTGTTCTAGAGACGATTAGAATATCCGCGGCTGGATTCCCCAGTCAGAGAACGTACGGTGAATTCTTTCTTAGGTACAGATGTCTGTGTAAATTCAAGGATATACGACGAGACGATCTTAAAGAAACTTGCCGACGTATATTGGAGAGGTCAGTTACCTTTATTTCTCATCCTTGTTCAATGTATAGGGTCTTTTTTCATAATAAATGAAATCTCCTCAGGTACATCAAAGATGAGGATAAATTTAAATTTGGCAAGACAAAGGCTCTTTTTCGAGCTGGTCAGGTAGCCTATTTAGAAAAGCTACGAGCTG
Organism: Ctenoplectra terminalis; assembly: GCA_019453375.1. Classification (NCBI taxonomy): domain Eukaryota; kingdom Metazoa; phylum Arthropoda; class Insecta; order Hymenoptera; family Apidae; genus Ctenoplectra; species Ctenoplectra terminalis. The sequence goes on from SMSQ01008434.1 coordinate 19,690, forward strand.
AACGTCAACGAGATGCTTGTATAATAATTCAAAAAACGGTACGCGGCCTGATCTGTCGCAATAGGTACAAGAAGATTCGACGCGCTGTGCTCGGTCTTCAAAGATACGGAAGGGGTTACATCGCAAGACAGAAAGCTCAGGCTGTGAGGGAAGAAAGAGCCTCGATAAAAATTCAAGCTCGTGTCAAAGGTTGGCTGAAGAGGCGTCGATATCTTCAGATAAAGCGCACAATTCTTGGTATTCAGACATACGGCAGGGGAAAATTAGCGCGACAGAGATACGAATTGATGAAAGACAATGCAGCCGCGATTGTAATTCAGAGATTCGCAAGAGGATACCTAGTTCGAATGGCATGCAAGAACAAAATAAAGGATATTATTACCGTCCAGTGTTGCGTCAGAAAGTATTTGGCAAGAAAGGTATTTAGAAGGCTGAAGGCTGAAGCGAGAAGCGTGGAACACGTAAAATCACTGAATAAGGGTTTGGAGAAGAAGATCATTACGCTGCAGCAAAAGATCACTGAGCTTGTATGTTTTAACTATTTTTTTGTTCACAGGCTTAGGCGTTTCGTAAGTGTTACTTCTAGAGGTAAACGTTGAGTCTTTTTGTTTTTGTTTTTAGATGAAAGAAAGTCTAGTATTAAAGAACTTTCAGAACGAGGTGATAGACTTAAAGCACAAGCTCGAAGGATTGAAGTCCGTCGAGGCGGAAAATAAAAAATTAAACACTATACTGATAGAGAAAGAGAAAGAGTTGGAAAAGATACAAAATATAGTGAAAGTTGAAAGAGATGAAAAAATGGATATTTTGCAGGTACTAATTTATTAAAAAAAATTTTAACGAGAAATTTTTTATTAAAAAGTTATATATTTTGCACAGGACAAGGAAAGAAATACTCAAGAAAAAGAAAAGGAGAATATAATACTTCAAGACGAAATCGAAAAGTTACGAAAAGAGCTTTCGGTGGCTAATGAGAAATTGAAGAACAACCAACGCGGTGCTGAAGAGAACTTGAAGCACCGATTAGAACAAGAAAAAGATCTCCTCCTGCTGGATCAGGATCAGGACCGTGGCGCTTATCAGAAATTATTGAAAGAGTATCACGAGTTGGAGCAACATGCAGAATTATTGGAACAAAAACTCGCTATGCACGCTCCTGCACATTCGCGTTCTCTTAGCAATGCTTCAAGCGGTAGCGGACAAATCGTGTCTACGGAACTACCACCGGATGATCAGAATATCGTAAGACTATTTTTTCACATATCTTTATCCAGATTTATCTCATTTCCACGATAGGTACTAAAGTTTCGTTTAATTTTAAAGGATTTGGGTTACGGATCGGTAAGATCGACAGCTTCTTCTTCGACTCCTTATTCACGGGTGGAAACGATTGACTGGAACCAACAAAGATCAGATAGTCCACCCGATGGAGAAGTTCAATCGCATAAATCACCTTCGGAAACGAATGGACCGGCACACGCGCCGGTAGATATCGGTCTAGTCCTAAAACTTCAACAGAAATTGAAAGATGTTGAGAAAGAGAAGGGAAGATTGATCAGGCTGGTAGAAGATTTGGAGCGTGATAGCCCTGAAGAAACTTCCAGGATGCAAGACACATTTAGGGTAATTTCGCGTGTTAGAAAGTTCGACGTATTGAAACGATAGTTTGTATAAACAAAAAGGTTGAATGTACGTATACTAAAATGTGTGTTCCTTGATTTCATAGCTTCAAGAATTGGAAATGGAAAATGCTCAATTGAAGAAAGATTTAGGTTCGCTAAGAAAAAGTGTGTCCTCGACAGGCCTAACGGGTGCACAGCAAAATCTTATGGGTAATTTATTAATTTATGTGGCTAAGGAATTTTTTCATTACTTACTTTATCGGGTACTGTAACTTGCTATCTTCTTAGCTTGTATTCGTTTACTTCATTCTCATTGTGTAAAATATTTTTACCTGTTTTATTTTTACACTGTACCATTAATCAAACCTTGGTTTATAACACGTCCAAATATATTGCATCTTTATAGATTTTGTTTCTGCTTTTTCTATCCTTCATCCGCTTGATGTATACACATTAACGCCGATAAAAAAACATACTGTGAAACAATGCATACCATATCACTTGCTTACACGATTGTTTATATTTTTTCTTTTTTTTTTTTAAGCAATAAAATATTTCAGCAAAAATTCGTTTCTTTCTNTCTATCCTTCATCCGCTTGATGTATACACATTAACGCCGATAAAAAAACATACTGCGAAACAATGCATACCATATCACCTGCTTACACGATTCTTTATAATTTTTCTTTTTTTTTTAAGCAATAAAATATTTCAGCAAAAATTCGTTTCTTTCTTGNTGGTTTATAACACGTCCAAATATATTGCATCTTTATAGATTTTGTTTCTGCTTTTTCTATCCTTCATCCGCTTGATGTATACACATTAACGCCGATAAAAAAACATACTGCGAAACAATGCATACCATATCACCTGCTTACACGATTCTTTATAATTTTTCTTTTTTTTTTAAGCAATAAAATATTTCAGCAAAAATTCGTTTCTTTCTTGCTCTTTTTTTTTTAATCATATCATCCTGTTAAACAAAAGGGGCACAGTGAGAAAATTGGAATACGATAAANTAATCATATCCTGTTAAACAAAAGGGGCACAGTGAGAAAATTGGAATACGATAAATAATTTGCATTTTAGGACAATTCGATGCACTTCAGAAAGAGCTTGAGAGAAGACGGGAAGAATGCATTCAACTACATAGCGTGTTAGCTGATAATACGCAGAGAATGAAGAGCTTAGGCTCGAATTATGGTCGAGATGTGGACATCATAAACGAAGACGGGGAATTAGTACTTGCCTTTGAGACACAGAAAAAGATCAATAGGTAATTTGAGACTTCTTTAATTAAGTAACGTTACTTTTTGCAGAAGGAAATGCATCGTGTCTAATCGTGTTTTGTCGTTTGTGCATGCACTTCGATTTTCAGTAGACTTAAGACAAAGCGAATGGCCTCGAGAGAGTGAGTTAAGAAGATATTTTGCCGCGAATAATCAGCGATCCATTTAGTGATTTTTATACTGTTCAATCGTGATAAATCAGTCGAATTTGTCGAAAAACATTCATTGTTAAATATTTCATTCATTCATTATTATATTATTTAGTGCTAGTTTCTCCAATTTCTTTCGATTGAACAAGTTCACCGAGAACATAGCTCAACGATCGGTAAAATAATTGTTATTCTTCCATTTAAAGGCAATTAGAGGACGAGCTTCAAACGAAGGAGAAAGGGTGGCGAGCACAGAGGGACGAATGGAAAGCGGAAATCGATAACTTGCAGGAGGAAATTGAGAAACAACAGAAATTGCTGTCGGTAAATTTGAGCAAATCGCCGCAGACTCAGACTGAGGCATACATGCAACACGAAATTACCAGGCTAACGACCGAAAATTTGGTAAAGCTTGCGTTAACTATCATGTAAAATATAGTAGTGGCATAATACCGAATAACACAAATTTAAATACAGGAACTACAAGAGAAATACGATAAAATATTAGAAGAATGCAGGAGGTTCAAGAGACAATGCAAGATACTTGCGAAACGTCTGAGGGATGCAGGTTGTAAGTATAAACTATTAAACGAACAAATAGTAAAGAACAAATTTACTTTAATCGTTTGTGGAAAATATAAAAGATCGTAGCGTGGAAAAAGATAGGTATTGAAAATTAGTAGTAAAATTTTGTAATATTTAAATGCTTTCGAAGATGAGGGAGACGATATTAAGGAACATAAGGATCGCCCTTACATTTCAAAGGGCACCGGTAAGTGCGTGACTCAATGTTCGTATTCACTGAATTTCACGCGGACAACAATTCATCCTAGTTCTCACAAATTAGCAGTGATATATCGTTTATGAAAAAGCTCTAGCTTTTTCTTTTAATTTTGGGTTTTTTCATCTACATTCTGGGGTTGTTTATTCATCGATTTATTATATTGAAATTCTATTTGCGAAAAAATAAGGCTTGCCTTACATAATAAAGCATTTAATATATGTTTTATAGTGCCAGACACTGCAGAATCTGCAGCTGATTCCGCGATAATGTCTTCCACCAGTCACTCGGGAGATAATGAAAGTAATTTGCCAGCTATTCGAAAGAAAGAAAGGGATTACGGAGGCATGTTCGAGTTTAGGAAAGAAGACATCAATGTAGTAATACGTCATCTCGTTATCGGTAAATTTATTCAATTTTATGATCCAGAATCCGAGTGTTTGCAGTATCTTTGAAGTTGCTCAATCTCTTTTCCAGACTTAAAACCTAAGGTCGCGGTGACGTTACTTCCTGGTCTACCAGCTTATATTCTTTTCATGTGTATAAGGCATACAGATTGTATAAACGATGATGAGAAAGTGAGATTGTTATTAACCGGCTACCTCAATGCTGTAAAACGCGTAGTCAAAAAACGCGAGGACTTTGACTCTAGTGTACTCTGGCTTAGTAACACCTTAAGGTTGTTGCACAGTATGAAACAGTATTCCGGAGATATACCATTCCAAATAAAAAACACTGCGAGACAGAACGAGCAGTGTCTGAGAAATTTTGATTTAAGCGAATATCGGGTCGTGTTGAGTAATGTGGCGCTTTGGATTTTCAACAATATCGTAACAAATATTAAAGAGAGGATTCAGGCTCTAACTGTCCCTGCGCTTCTCGAACACGAAGCTATATCAGGCCTGAATTCTAACAAACTTGGTCGACCACGATCCTCCTCTATGGGAGAAGAACCAGAGTCAACCCAGCAGAAGCTTAACAAACTTTTGGACGAGCTTACTTCAGTGTATAAAACTCTTCAGTATCATGGTGTTGATGCTGAGATCGTCGTTCAACTTTTCAAACAACTCTTCTACTTCATGTGCGCTAGTGCCCTAAATAATTTGCTTCTGAGGAACGAACTGTGCCAGTGGACAAAGGGCATGCAAATAAGGTTTGTAGAAATTTTTTATACTTAGGTATAATTCATCTGGTATCATTTATATTTTCTTCAGGTATAATTTAAGTCATTTGGAGCAATGGGGAAAGGATCGACGATTGGAGCTGGCATCCGAAGCACTCGAACCTATTGTGCAAGCAGCACAGCTTTTACAGGCTCGTAAAACTGACGAGGACGTGAATTCTGTATGCGAAATGTGCAACAAATTAACCGCGAATCAAATAGTAAAAATTCTAAATTTGTACACACCCGCTGACGATTTTGAGACGCGTGTACCAGTTTCATTTATCAAGAAAGTACAGGCTAAATTGAGCGAACGCGGTGAGAACAACGAACAAGTAAGTTTCAATTTCATCATAATCATACGTAACAGCATTGTTTATGTTAATAAAGAAGTCATTGATCGAGAATTTTTCCTTTTAGCTGTTAATGGATCTAATGTATTCGTATCCAGTAAGATTCCCATTCAATCCATCGGATATTCGATTGGAAGATATCGAAATACCAGAAGTACTTCACTTGCCCATGCTCAAAAAGGTGTAATCATAGCAAACAAAAAACATTAGAGGCCCTGCTCTGCATATAACTTTTAGTTGAGTAACCGTCTAACGAGTAATCAAATTCGTATAGCCTATTTATTAAAAAAAAAAAAAAAAAAAAAAAAAAAAGGAAGAAAGGAAAAAAAAAAAAATAACTTCCCCAAATATAATTAAATATTTTTGTTTTTTTTTTATTTATTTTTTTATATATT
>SMSQ01008434.1:33911-58805 GCA_019453375.1 Ctenoplectra terminalis
AAAAAAAAATTTATTCTACGTTTTCAACGTATTTTTTTCACGAAAAATCATCCCTTTACCGGTACATACTGCACCGCGACTGCAGAGATACCCTGTGTAATTGTTTCGTAAGAGCTTGCTCCTTTGACGTAATCGCTTGTGAATTGACCTTTATCGATTATCTATGAATTCCTGTCGAGTAAAAATATTTGTCGGTGTCAGCGCATCGATAGCATCACTTACTATATAGCTTATTCGAAGTCACTGGTGGCTGACACGAACGAGTTTCGCTACCGGCAACTTCGGCACACATCAAACTAGTTTCACAGTCGTTGTCGTTTCTGCATAGTTCTCCCTGTTTTTGTCCCAAGCCGAAAACGCAAAGACCGTGGACTAAAATTCGAGAAAAAGAGTTGGCATTGAATTTTGTGTTTTAAAATTGCCCAACGCATGTATACAGGGAAGGAAAATTACTTCCGTCTATGTCCACGCAAATAAAAGACGGACAACAGTACTCGTTAGCCGTACACCTCCTTTCATTGCATGGCACTTCTTCTAAAGAATCGCCATAAGAATTTCCGTAGCCAGCGGGTAATGGACGCTTGAAACGAATCGTATGAGATTAGAGGTCTCGTTAGAAACGAATGTGCAATCAAATATTATTGTGTGGCGCCAAGAAAAGTAGAGCAAGTCGCTTCGTTAGTTATTATAAATTAACGCTTAATGGAAACCGTACGCGTTTTTGTGATTATGCTTGAGCAAATTAAAAATATTCGGAACAACTTTTCCGATCTGGTGCACGCGTTAGGAGATTTAACAAGAAATTCGCAATAAAATCATTTTGCTAGTTAATCCGATTGCTAATTAACACGAAAGCAAATTTAATGGCATTTTCCACGCGGGAATTGTTCACAATATCAAAGCGCTCGCACGTGAATTATACAGTTCTATGAAAATACTATATCGATCGTACACCGGTCGTACTGCGGCAAAATTGCAACAGTTGTCCGGTGTGCAAAGACATCTCGATATCAAAGAATCATTTTCGTTTCAACAAATTTCTTTCATACCTGATACACTCCAACTTTGTTCGAGTAGTCACCGTGACTACCGTAGCCAAGGTTCGACAACATTTCCGGGCTGAAACGATTAAAGAGACCGCCCCACGCTTCGACACCGAACTCCATTGTGCTCGCAAGAGCAACGATTGTCAGTGCAACACACGTGTACATTTTCTGTCTCATGCAAGGATACTGTTTTCTGCACCTCTGAAATCCAAACGATCGTTTATAATTATTTTGATCAAATTTTTTATCGCACAATCGTTGAGTGAAATTTATTCGAATGTCGGTGAAGAAAAATTAAACGAATCGAATGTGCAGTAGTGCATATATTGCGATTAAACTAGCCTAAACAAAAAAAAAACAAATAATAATAACGGTGGAATAAATAGCAATGATTTTATGGAATTAAAATAATTTCTCTACTATTGCAAAGAATTCGCTTTTAAATACACATAGAGATAGTGATTCGAAACAGGGTGAAAAAAAGAAATAATTCATTAACAGTTTCATAAATGAGAATTCGAAAGTAGTTGTTGAACTTACGAAATCCTCACTTGCCGTGGCTTAATTTGCCCGGTGTTTCTTTGTAGGTTGACCAGGAAGGATCAGCTACCTTTCTTGTCTGTTCTCGGGATCAACAAGTTCTCAGCGGAGTTTGCTAGAGGACTGAGTCCAAGCCGCTCTCGCATTGGCAATCTATACTCCTACATCGTTCCGGTTTTCCTTGTACAGGCTCATACAAACATCTGCGCAAGCGCGACACCTGACTTTTTAATCCACATGACCCAGGTGACATTTTGTTCGTTCAGATTTTCAGTTTATACTTTTGTCGTTCCTTTTGTCCGACAAAAATAATACGGACTAACTTTTCAATTTTTTCAGCATGAATCTTCGAATGCTACCCTTGATAGATTACGAGAACGAGCACGTACGTGGTTGCTACACAGGGTGTATCGAACATTGTGAAGGACCCAGGTACGGGAAATTCTTCAGATCATTTCAAGCAACTCTTTCCTTTAAACAAATCTCAAATTTGGCTTTGTCGACGAGTTATCAACGAAAAACACCGACCAATCGCAGCGAGAAAGGCTGCCGGTCATCAGCGAGAGCGTTGTCTCCGCGCCGCGCTTGACTTCAACCAGTAACTTGTATCAATGAGAGAATAATTTCCTTTCGAAAATGCAATTTTCGTTAAATCAGTGATAGCATGTAGGAGCGAGAAACAGCTTTTATCATTTTGCTTTCGATATTCATGAACGGTCTGGAAGGATTGTAAACAAGATGCAAAGCGGTGTTGAAAAATTCATCCCCTAGCAAACATTTGGAGTAGAATTTTTTAGCATACGGTTATAAAAATCTAAACGTACGATATTCATTGGTTACGTTCGTTTAAAAAGAAACACAAGTCCCTGCGAAGATTGCATCCTACTTCAGGATACAGCAGCGCCATTCATCCGTAGGGGGAGGAGGCTCACTTTCGTGTAGGTGTTTAGCTCTTTCTTTGTCGTTTCACCTGACCGCCATTGTTTCTGTCTCTGTTGGTCGTATTGATCCAGGGTGTCCTGATATTCTACCGGGCGGTCGATCCTGCTCCGTATATCTGTTTCCTAGGTGGCCCATGAATAATACTGGAACGCGTACATGCAACAGTAAAGAGGATGCTCTTTTAAACAGAATAACACAATTATGTCATTCTAGTTTTAAATACAGATCTCTTTTTTATTTGGATAATAGGATTTTTCCTGTTTCTCTTTCCTTTTTTGTAATTTATGGAACCGAGGCTGGACATAAAACGAATATTAAATTGTACCCACGAGAAAATTCAGAGTTTACATAAATCGTGTTCATGTCTATAGATCACGGTTCATGTGTTCCTGACACGCACGCGTTTCTGGAGATTTCCCGTAAATGCACCTATCCTAAGTATACAACCACCTGTCTGTGGAAATGCCAAAGTATGCAATTTACGTTGCATGTGCAAGAACTATTTATAACACGCAACGGCACGGTTTGTGTGATACGCATTTCTTTATAGAGAACATCGAAGCAAAAAATCAAGATTTAAAAAAGTTGAAGAGGAGATATAAAACACGTACAGGTAACGTAATAGTCGCCCTCGTTTAATCATTTTTATTTTTGGCTTTTTATTAGATTAAGTTGGCTCGATTATTTGCGCGTGTTGAGGTAAATTAATGTGTAACGTTTGTTAAAGCGTTCTCGTTGGATGGCAACGTTATTCAGGATTAACTGTCGCGATAACGGATTAACAACTGATAAACGTAACAGGTTCTAGACTTCCAAGAAACTTCACCCACGGCTGAAGTTTGTAACGTTAACACGCACAGGTTGGTAATTATTATAAGTTCATTCAAAGGCTTTTACAAGCGGTCTAAAACACAGCATATTGTAATTTTCATTTTTTTAAGACAAACATTTGTCTTCGTTGGCGTGTGATAAGGTTTGAAAGAAAGCACCGTTATCTTCGTATAAAAATGAGTTTAATAAATAACAGCTAACAACGAAATAAATAAGGCTCGCAACTTGTAATTGTATACATACAGTACGTGTAATACGTACTCACGTATATGTACACGGAACACACAACACGTTCAATGTTGGATACACATAAATACGCGATAATTTTTTCGTATACTCATAAAAATGTCTCAAGACAATTGCAACAGATTATCGATTCTAATACTATTCCAAAATTTAAATAATAAATTCTGTCGGTTGTAATAAATATATACTTATCGAGACCGATGGTAATTAGATGAAAGAAAAAAAAAAAAAAAAAATCATTCAAAGTTGGAAATAGTATACGAAACGCATTCGTGCTCGTTTAGTCCTTTTAGTCCTTTGATCGATATTCTTCAATCTATTCCGAAGGAAATAAATTAATCTTCCTTTGTACATTTATACAAGTGGCACGGAATCGTCAGTGCCTGACACCTTGTCCAGGAAACACACTATTTCCTGGCTCTCAGACCCCAGTGATACTGTGTAGCCAGGGTTTGAAGTAATTTGTCCTCATGTAAACACCTGGAAGATAAGGTGCAGCACATGTTATTCCATGGGATACTGTGCCTACCAGAAACCATCTTCCGTCTGGCCGTTGCATTACCAATGGACCACCACTGTCACCCTGAAAAATCATTAGAAAGCGCATGAATTTCGTGACTATACATAATGGTAGTCAAACGAAATAGATTGCGTAGTGGACAGTGTTCAAGAATCATGAAGTACCAATTTAATCGGTTTTAGCATAAAATTAAATTATTTTAAAAATACCTCGCAAGAGTCCTTCTGACCATTGGCGTATCCAGCGCAGAGGAAGCTATCAAGAATCAACTTAGAATGTCCACCTGTTTGGAACATTTCTTGACACACAGAATTTTTTATTATGGGCACTTGAACTTCTTGTAAAACAGAGGGTACACCGCCATCTGCGAATTTAAATTGTTCATAAAATATGTTATTCGAAAGTCACGTAGACTATGAATCGAAAAGAACATGCTACTCACTGTACTTCAATCGTCCCCAACCTGTGACAGTAGCCATTCTACCAGTGAAATCTATACCATCATCCGGCATACAAATCGGGACAATGTGGACATCGAATTGTATCGGTGATTCCAGTTCCAATAGGGCCAAATCACTTTCGAACGTTGTCGGGTTGTAGCCCCTGTTGACGATCACTCGTCGAACGTTTCTTGTCACGCTACGTTTTGCTTCCAATTCGCCGGATAAATCGAATTCTCCAAAAACTGCTACCAGTGTTGCCAAGAATCTGCACAAAATTGATCCTACATACATTTGTGGTTCCTCAAAATTGATGAAAAGTATCGAACAAATATACGGTAAGATTCTTACCCTGGTTGACAGTGAGCCGCAGTGATAACGTACTTGTCCGTAATCAGAACGCCTCCACATTTATTTTTCGTAAAGAGACCGAGCCAAGTAGCTTCGCGAACTAAAACTTGCCACGGCCATTCGCCAAAAGTCGCTGCTTTTCCACCGACAATTCGGCCTGATTTGATCAAAGGTCTTATGCCACATTCTGAAAAATTCATAAGCATCGATAACCAAGATTGTACAATAAGATTCCAACAGTTAAAGAACAATGCGAAACACTTACGAGAACGAAAGTCATTCGAAGACGTTATCTGTGGGCTCGAACTAGTTTCGATCGCGCTGTAAGTACTGGTTTCTTCTTCTTCGGCAACAATTGATTCCGTGCTCGTAGCCGGCGTTGTAGTAGGTCTTCGAGTTGGTCTGGTACGTTTCGTTGTAACCTGGGGTTTCTTCGTGGTCACACCGGGTACCGTGGTTGGTTTCGGTTTCAAAGTTGTAGGTTTCGAAGGACGGACTGGTTTCTCAGACACCGATGGTTTCAGAGTTGTTGGACGATTGGTTGGCCTCTTGGTGGTCACCGGTTTCTTCGTCGTGGAATACGAAGGTTTTGTCGTTGACGTGGGTTTTCGCGAAGGTTTTCTCGTAGTAGTGGTAATTGGCCTCTTTGTCGCGGAAGACGATGCGGTCGATGTCGCGTTGATACGATTGTACACAACATCTTTGAGATCCTGAAGAAAATCACGAGATCGGTCTTGGCTGTTGGATTAAATGAAAAAAAAAACGTAAAAATAATGGATACCTGGAAGTTGCCTTGCAAAGACTGCACGATCTTGTTCACGAACGTGTCGACTTTGTTCGTAAGAACATCGTCTTCGATAAAGGTCGGTGTTGGAATATCATTTTCACTTATGATCTCTATGTCAGGATAACCAGTGTTATTGAAAGTATCGATGATGATTGGTTTTTCTTGTTGCGAAATCGGTGTCGAGGTATTAAGATTAGGATTTCGGACAGGGGGAAAGTTGATCAAGTCATCTGGCGCTGCCGTTTCTTCGTCACAGTGCGGCAAAGGAGTTGTCGCTTTGAAATCCATCGTTGTTGAAACAGTAGGATCTTTAAAGACTACGGTGTTAACAGACGTTGAGTTGTCGTCTGGGAAAACGAACGAAGGTGTGGATGGTTTCAAATGGAAGCTAGGTTTGTTGGGCCAGGTAGAAAGGGTGGTCCAGATCGTGGGTCTTCTCGTTGACCACTTTTCAGATGTCTGCTCAGGCTCGGTCTCTACGACGACAGGCTCCGTGCTGTAGTCACTGTTCACAGTTGGTTTAGAAGTAGTTCCGTCTTTTACGTTGACGCTGAAGAAACTTGTTGAAACCACGTTATTGGTAGCAACATTGGAAATCACCGTGCTGATATTATGAGTTATAGTTGTAGAGACACTGGGTTTTCTCGTAGTAAGTGGACTTGGTCTCATCGATCCGGTCGTAGGTTTGAAAACTGTTGTAATTGGTCTGACAGTTTCAGTTGCTGGCTTTCTCGTCACGATTCTCTGAGTAGTTTCCGCGGTGAATTCTGTACCAAGGGGTCCTAGAACTATCACTGTTGGTGCAGGAGGATTCGTCGTATTCGTTTTCTCGGAATAATCGGATGTACCGATACTGCCGAAGGTCGATTGAGTCGATGGTCTTGACGAGTGTGAGTTAGACGTCGAATACGAAGCGTAAGTTGTCTCTGTGGGAACTGTCTGATAGCTGTAATAATTCGACGATTGCACTGGTTTATAAAAGGTATAAGGGAAAGATTGAGCAGTTGTAGGACTAGGAATGGGGGGAGGCCTTGTAGAGATTCGAACCAAAGATGGTTTCGAGGTCTCGTCGATGCTGACCCATTTATTAATGGATGAATTCGGAGCCTGAATGGTGGTTCCCGAACCTGGTTTCGTTTCGTTGAGGATGGATATTATGTGATTGATCGCTAATTCCTCCTTATCTACCATGTCATCCTTTTTATTGCCCGAAGACATGTCGTAAGTAATCGTTGGAACTCTCACTAGCTCGTCACTTTTATCGCTTAAGGTAGTCATTGGTGTGGTCGTCCTTTCATTGGTAGACCCGACGGCTTCTACGTCCTTCGTCGACACCCTTTCCTCTATAGTGCTGATTTTTTCAAAGTTATCGACAGCTGTTTCCAGAGGAAGAGAAGTAGTTGTGAGCCTTTGTGTGCTGGCATACATCTGTGTGATTACCGGCAATCTTGTTATCGACGATGTACCAAATGTTTGATCCCCCGAGGAAGGAGACATCGTGTAGTGCATCGAAGATGCAAATTGATCGGGAAACTTAACCCATTGCGCGGTGGAAGTACTTTGATGAGTAGTGTCGTGCAGAGGTTTCTTAATCTCCATAGTTGACACACTTTCGGTCACTTTCGGTTTTTGGGTGGTACTCGAGCTTTCTGCCGTATCATTTTGTTCGTTGCTCGATTCGATACTAGGTTTAAATAAATCATCGGGATTGTTCGTCTCGTTCAACGTGGTTCCATTCTCGTTTAGCAATATCGTATCCGCGGAGCTGTGATTGCTCTGACCCAATCCTTGCGAAAACAAGGCTGGAAGTTGGTCAACCGGATCAGCTATCTGAAGTATCTGATCAGGACTGAGCAAAGTGGTAACCGGATTAATAGCAGAATTGTCCTGGTGATTCTGAATGTCGTTGTTCGAGTCAGAATGACTCAACAATCCCGGGAGACCCAGATCGTCCAAGACATTTTGCTGACCCAACAGAGCCGGAAAGTCTTCCTCGAGGTGGCTTATGTCTGGTTGGACAGGTAATTGCGGTTTTTCTGCATTCTCAATGCTGTCCTGCATCTGTGAAACTCCGGACGTTGGTTTCGTAGTGGTGGAGGGTGCGTCGAACGTTGAAATTTTAGTGTACGTGGTGCCTTGGTTGGTCGATTGGTTGGATATACCAGGGGTTTCAGTCTTGACAGTATTGTCATGAGTTATCGTCATTCCCAGTGGCGTCCCATCCGAATTTAACAAGATAGGAATATCTGGGACGTGATCGATTTCGTACACGTTGCCCGGGACATTTTCGACGTTGCTGTTAGGCGAATATTTCGACGGAAGTTGACAGCATGCACCGAAAAGGAAACCGTCCATACACGCGCCGACGACTTGTCCATTTCGGCGCGAGCATTCATAATTGAACATGCAGATCGCGGGCTCGTTTGACTTCACTCGGGATGGTATCGTTGGTTGGCATGCTTTCGGTACTATTCTATATCCGCCGAACAATCTTCTGCCTGTAAAAGGAAATCATAGTATAAAATGTTCTATTTCGTTTATCAATGCTCTACAAATTCTCGAGTGTTCACTTTATTCAACATGGTAGCGGTTTTTGCGGAACAAGGTGAGCTTTTATTATTCCAACCAGGGCATACTGTTGCAATTAGTTGCGACTCTACAACGGTACACGATTAACGAGTTGAAAACGAAACTAACTGGACTCGTTTGGTATTCGGGCTGTTACGATTATACAAAGACACGCGAAGGAAAAAAAAGAAAAAATACTTGTCCCGAATTTTGTCTTTCGTATCTTGGAGAAATCGGTTATTCATTTATGGACCATGAGTTTGTAAATTGGTTGAATTCATTTCCGAATCTGGGCCAACGAGTTCGGCAGTGTACTCAAATTTCAAGAATATTTGTCGATAAAAAGAAAGATAGAACTGCGGTTTTAAATATTTCTTTGTGTCTTTATATTTGTAAAAGTTAGTATTTAGTGTATGATCGGTTATGCTCAGGTGACTAAGGCATAGGCGAGCAAGCATGTAGGCTTTGCACGTGCCTCCTTATATGCCTGCATACTACCGATACAATGACCTACTCTGTGAATCGTCCGTAGTGCTTGTCAGGATCCTTCCGGCGTTCCAGATTTTTTTTTTTTTTTTTTTTACTTCATTTTTCGCGGACTTTCGTTTTGCGCCGAACTATGTCACGAGCAACGTGAACTCCGACGATCAAACAACCNAAAAAAAAAATATGTGGGCTCGATAGAACTGCGGTTTTAAATATTTCTTTGTGTCTTTATATTTGTAAAAGTTAGTATTTAGTGTATGATCGGTTATGCTCAGGTGACTAAGCCATAGGCGAGCAAGCATGTAGGCTTTGCACGTGCCTCCTTATATGCCTGCATACTACCGATACAATGACCTACTCTGTGAATCGTCCGTAGTGCTTGTCAGGATCCTTCCGGCGTTCCAGATTTTTTTTTTTTTTTTTTTTACTTCATTTTTCGCGGACTTTCGTTTTGCGCCGAACTATGTCACGAGCAACGTGAACTCCGACGATCAAACAACCAGCGGATGCACTTTGATTCGTTCGGAGTTACAGATTCTCAACTATTCGCTCGGATGGTTTTTCTAAACATTACTTCCAATTAAAGGATAAAGCTGTTGGCAATTAAATCAAGTCGGTCAGATGATTCGTTATTTCCGACGGATAAAAAAAAAATGAAACAACTTTTCTCTTAAAATTTTCCTCGAGTGCAACGTGTCATAATAGTGTTTTATCACAGTAATTCGCGGCGAACGCAATTAGCAGTTTTAATTAATGCCCAAAAGGACGAACTACCGCCCATCCTGGGTGTACAAACATTTTCGTATCGATTATCCGGTATGCCGCTTGGTCCGTTAAGTAGTACGAGCAGAGTAACAAGACTGTCGCAAGTAACAACTTGATTAACGATACATCTTTTTAATATCACACTGGAGAAACGGAGACGTGAAAGTGGTAAAGTCCATATTGACTGGTAAACCCAGAAATCTATCTTGGTCAGAGAAATTGTTTGAAATTTTTTCTAGTTCATTAAAGCTGTTCCCATTTACTGAGTTTATTTATTTGGTAGATTTAACGAAACCGTACGCGTTATTGATATATCACTCGTGTACGAGCTACTTAACAAGGAGCTGCTTTAAATTCAAAATGTAAATGACTAGTATGCGCGTTGCTTTGTAGCGATACTTGAAATTTCTGTCGTCTATTGAGTACGCACGAGTGTGCATTTGGAATGAGACACGCGTGCATATAAATACGCGGCTCGTGGAATTCGCGACTTTCGAAAGGAAGTGAGATATAAGTAGAATTTGGTGTCAGTGTTGGTACGCGTGCAATTGCTAAAAAGCTGCGAAACCGTGTGCATAAGGGTATATGCATAAACAGATGTCGGCTATTCAAACGTGAAACTCCAACTGCCAGTGTATAATTGGTAATGACTGGAATTGAAAAATTCTGGGAACATTCGGTTGGAAAGTACGCGTGGGAAGATGCGTTTGTTTAACCGTGTTGACACGTGCAATTACGGCATCGCAATCAATTCACGCGTGAGCCGTTGTGTATATGTTAAAATAATTCTATATACGTATGTAACTACGCGGTTGAACCAAGGTAGACGTTTCATTACAGGATTCCACGCGACTGAAATTTTTCATTGACCTTTGACATTTCTTTCGGTTCACAGCGTAGAGAAGCGTTGTAGGTACGGATAGTATCGATTCGTCATACCACGGAGTAACATTTCGTTTATACGAGCATATAACCGTGAAGACTGGATGACCATTCACTGTGAATGATTTTCCGATCGATTTTTCGATAAACCGAAATTTATCGTATCGCTCTCGATTAGGAAGAAAAATTGTTTCATTGTTAAAATGTAAATGCGAAAAGAAAATGGTATGGAATTCCAGGAAAATATAAAAGTCAAAGGTTACCATTTGCATAGTCACCCGTACCATATGGTTTTCATACCTATCGGATAACATTTACTCTGAACGATTCGGTTAACAAAAACGCTCTAGATATTCGTGTATCGTGGTTTCTTAATTCTTCGTTTACCGTTGTTCGTTTATGATATAATGCAATTATTACCTGCGGCTTGAGGCACATAAGAGTGTGAAACGACGGACGTCGAAGAAAGTATGACGAGGAATAAATGGATATTTTTCCCGACAGCCATCTGCAACAAAAAGTTAGGTCGTTTTGTTGGAAGAGATTATGATAACCCAAGCAACGAATATTACGCTCTGCGCTAAGAACCATTGAGAAATATATTAATCGTACTTTCAAATCTACTTATATTATATATACCACCTTCTGTAACGGTACAAGAAATTAGTATCGTGCATGCGTCACAAAAGCTACAAATTACGAACGAGTTTGTACTACATTTTAATCTGCAAACTACTTTACTGCGAATAGAATTGATCAAATATATCCGGAACTTATACGGTGCTCATCTAACGAAGCAAATGTTAGGAGAAAAACTAGAGTTCTCGAAACGTTTTCCAAGGGTAAAAATAAAATCGTTTGCTCTCCTTACGAGTCAATTAAACGAGTAGATTCTAAGGCAACGATGAAAGATAATATCAAGATTCAACGGAATGATCAAGGAACACGGTATTTCATCGCTTCGGCATCTCGCTTTTCCTTATCTCAAGATGCTTTCCAAGCTTTACACGCTCACGTTCACGTGCGTGTCTCGAAGGTGAGCACACACGGTATCCCTACGTGTCCCGAAATCCCGTTATCCACTCGGTTCAGAGGCGTACGAGACGTTCTACGTATCACGGCTGCGTAATGCTAAACAGAGAAGCAAGAACGATGATGATGAAGAAGAAGAATGAAGAGAACAAGAGGCAGACGATCGTTTGTGATCTTACATTGATGTGGAGAGAGAGAGAGAGAGAGAGAGAGGAAAGAGGCCGTGAGAAAGACGAAGAGAGCGAGAAGTTGATCGCTTCAACGTTGCTTCACCAAGCCACCGGTAACCTAGTTACCAATTCCCCCTCACTGTCCTATTCTTCGGCGTTCCTGTAACCTTCTTAAGAACCAGAAGTTCGATCCTGTGTCTGGTAGCAGTAAATTCATTTTTCATTGACAAAGTCATTCTCCGATGAAAGCTTGTTGCAAAAGTAAATAGATTTCGTCTTCGTCTTCTTCTATAAGAAGTTGCGAGATATCCATCGGAGCTTTTAAAGGGCTTCAGAACTTCCTGAGGTAATTAAGCGCTTAGCAGTCGACTTTTTTTCTCTTATTCGACGCTAACGTGTTCCTTCTTAAGAATAGTTCAGCACGATCGATAGGAATTCGACAGCGGAGAAATACATCGGTACTATAAATTATCAATTCCTCGTGTTATCCACTGCCATCTTTCTTTTTTTTTTCTTTTGTTTTATTTTGTCGCAAGGCGTGATTACTTGCACGCAATACCAAGTTTACGTGCAGGAGCCATGACAATTCATTGGAGCAGTAAAAATGAAATTCGCTTTAAATTCGTTTTCCGTTGATCGCAAATCACGAACGTCACGCAGAGTGTGTAGAAAGTCTGTATTTTCTAGTATTAGTATTATAAATCAGATTCTTGTTACAAGGTAAACGTTGCTCAATGCCATGTTTGTTATTATTTATTACGAACTGTTTCGATTCCATGATCACAGAGAAAGTATTACTCTGACTTGGTAAAATCGATTACAACACGTTTATTATCTACTCCGAATAATTACACGTTACAGCGTCCGTGACAATAGGTTCCCTTTCGTTCGTCGTTTATTCACGCGCTATGCAAGCGAGCTGTACACGCGTAAATACACGGAAGTCACTTTCCTTCGAACCGTTCCGTTTCTCGGGCTTCAGTTTCATGCAGTTTCGATAGCGACAAAAACGAACCTCGAGAAGATGAGGGTAATTATCGTTAACGATCCCTCATTTTTGTGGAACAGTTAACAGTTACTCTTCGAACTAAATCTCAGCTAAAAATGCAACGATACATTTAACGAGATTGTTACTTGCTACTGTTTCGAGATAGTTTCACGCGACGAATCCTCGATCGCAATCCTATTGCGAAAAAAACTTTCAACGTTTTATCTTAATTCAAAATTGTACTCGCGCAACCTCAAGTTTTCCTTGCTCCAAACGAATTTTACACGTTTCTTCTAGAACCCTTCAAGATATACCTGCAAACGTGGTTCAAACGGCATAAAAAGTTTGCTAAACAAACTTTAAAAAGCAAAGATGTACCTTGTGCAAACTTAAAAATATATCCTAGCGTCAAATGCAATATCTCGAGTTTGCTTTGTTTCGTTCTTCAAGAGCGTTACCCATCTCGTCTCGACGCACACGTGAAGAAGACACCCTGTATGCGCACGAAGGTCCGGACACGGTCACGAGCTTGGGTTCCTCGTAGCTTGCGCAGGATAAGAGTCAAAGAGTAGACTCGTGTGCCTCGAAAATTCTTCGGCGTTCATTGGCCGTTGATCGGTAGGTATGCGAGGAAAGGCTCGTATAAGTGCGTGAACATCGGTATGCATAGGATTCTGCGCACACGCGTACACGTAAACCTGGGAGAAAGCTCAGTTCGACTCTTCTTCATTATTGGATCTGGGTGACCCGATTGGCTTGGCCTCGCCGACCAACCGAGAGACGCTTCCTCGTCATCGTCCTCGTCGTCGTCCTCTTCCACGATAACGTCCTCTCCTTCTTCGCTTGGAATCGGATCGCGTAGATCTGGCCACGACCATTTACCTTTCTCAGCGAATCACGTTGGCACAGCTGCGCGATGCGTTTGTGACACAGAGCTACTCCTTTCTCGATCCTTCTATTGTTCGTGGGACCTCGTTGGCGATTTAATTGGCTAAACACGCGTGCCATTTAAAAAAAAAAAAAAAAAATTATCTCGGTGCGGCGTTATCGGAGTAAAGAGCTATAGCGATCGATAAGCTCGAACTGTTAATGAAAGGATGTAGAAAGTAACTGGAAGGATCATCGCGAAGCGAAGAGACGACGAAAGCTCGGAAGAAATACAAACGGAGACGGGCAACGGTATTATAAACGTACTCTGCTTTCACTTGGACGTTTCAGGTACTTTATACCTGACCATTCGTGCAAAACCGATCATCTCCTTCGCTCGGTTTGAGTCGAATGACTCGAACGATCGTTAAACCTATCATCTCGCTTCGTACGAATTGCAGAAAGTGATAGTCCGGCTGCGCTCCATATCGAACCAGTAAATAATCGGAGAAACGTTTGACAGTGAAACAACTGAAGCAGCCGATCGCAATGGCGTGATAAACTGGAGCAGCAGGAAACGTTCGATCGCTACTTTCTATTGTTGCTATGTACGTGCCGAAATAAAGTAGTTACTTCGAACAACTTGAAAGGGACAGTGCGTCGTTTGCATTCTAAGAGACTCGAAAAGTAGTCCCAAAATGTGGAGCGGCAAGAACAACCCGAACAGGGCATTAAGTTGGCTAATCAACACTGGTCATGCGGACAGAAGCCGATCATTACGAAGTTGTGTCTCCTTGACGCAGCGATAATTAAAGGGAAAATAATAAGTACGTTATATTACATTTCACGCAACTTGCCACGAGTCTGTGATTTTGTTCTACTATTTTGCAGTGAACTTGCAATTTAAATTTTTATAATCAATGTGTAACGCACAGATAACATTGAAGGCATATCATTATGCAAGATGTGGTCGCTTATCAATGAGAAACTTTTTCTTTTATTATCCCTCGAACGATCTCCTAGATCTCCTAGATCTCCTAGATCTGTTGCTTTCTTGAAATTGAGCGACAGGACGAGTTGCGAATAGGCGTTAAACGCACAAATCAACGAGCAGGTTTGGAAAGAGTGACACGAGCTGTCTGTGTGCTGACAACCGTTACCAACTTACCACTACTTGGTGTCGTGGCATACCTAACTTAGGTGCACACACGCAGCTGTGCTCGTGTACTACTCGTACCAACGTGTCAGACACCACTCGGGGTCAATGCGAGGAATCTTATTCTCTCGGTTCTCATCTTTTTGACCCGTTCACAGCTGGATTTCCAGAGACACACTCGAATCGTTTGATCGATATGGAAATTTCGGTACCAGAAAGATAAGATCGGTGCCAGAAAAGGTGGGCCAGCATCGAATCTTATCTCGAATGTAAATGAACGAACACCGTTGATTTGTAGCCGAAATCCATTAACGGATCGATCTTAACCAATTCTATATGGAATATTTCGAGCGTTGACTTCTCATAGGAACGAGGTTAATATCGTTATCGGCATCATTGACTCGAGCTGAAGTTTTATCGAACATAAACCGGTGAAACTTGGAAATCGATTTAGAATAGACGAGGGTGTCGATGGCATTCTTGAAATTTCAGTTAAAACCTAGCTACAGGAAAGCTTAAGCTTGATGTGCGTTTAAATGGGTAATTATATAAAATGAATATAACGTAATTACGCGTGACTCTGCTGTTTCGTTTAATCTCGAGAAATGGGAATTTGAGAAGGTGCAACTTGTAGGTAACGACGCGTGGATGAAATCGCTGAGAATGGAGCATCGGAATAAAGAAATAAAAGAGAAAAAAAGGAAGAAGGATGCGGTGAAGCATCGGAGCATGCCAAATGATCTTCTATGTATATCGCCTCGTTTACTACGGGCCAAAGTCGGAAACCCAGCTTTCTCCTGCCTCCACGGTCAGATTACCTTCTGTACGATCGCACTGATTCCTGATCACGTCCTGGTTCCGATAAACGATCCTTCGACTCAAACTGACCGATTTTTGTTTTTTGTCCACGCCATTATCACACTTTCTACATTAATATTTATCGAATTGTTTCCGTTTTATCGACGTGGAACGGAAAGCACGTTGGACGCAGGAATGCGTCACTGTAACGTGCCCACGTGAAATAGGATAAAGATAGCTTGATATCCGAAGTAGAGCTCGCACGTGCTACGGTCACTTTAATAAAATTGATCGGCAGCTTAATTAAGTGCTAATTAGGAATTGTTTGCGCAACGATTTAATGGTAACTTGGGACGGTAACCTGTCATTTTGTACGTGCGAGTTTACCAATGACTTACACAGTTCGCAACATTTAATACAGCGCACGAATACAACAAGAAGATCGTATAAGCTGCCGTGAGATACTGTTTATGTTTATAATTGATTCTTAAGGAGCACTTACCATGCAACGTATTAACCGTGATACGTTCGTCGATTCGTTAGATCCGTTTCATAACGTTGCCTTAAATCCTTGGGATTAGCCTCGTCGGTCGTTCTCCAGAAGAAAACACGACCTTTCTCACGTCACACGAACGTCTTTTACCAAGTTCACACGTTGTCACCCCAGTTCCTGTACGCGTCGCACTTCTTCACTGAACTTCCTCCACTTCCCTTTCCTTCGTCCGCGTTTCTCGACTTACAAATCATATACCAGCCAGCCTGGATAACGTTAAGAGAGAAGCCGAAGTTTCCGCACGATTGGCAACGAGAGAGATAACGTGCACTGATCTAACCAGATCCAGGCGAATCCAGTCCACGACACACTATCGACACCGATCGTGATGTCGATCGTGAAATCTGGTCCGGTACCATCCGAATACTCTAATCTCGAAAGCTAAGACTGCGTTATAATCGGGTCGAAAGTCGACAGTCTAGGACACTCGGAGCTACAACCGGCGAACCTGTTCGATTGAACTTTTCACGCGATCCTAATATCGATCTCTTCCGTGCACCGTTCATCCATCCGGTTAGTCAACTGGATGGTACCTGTCTGCTTGTTGTACCTCGTGCCACGGCATGTGCTGGAATCGCATGGCTAAGTCATAAGCGGCGCCTTCGAACAGGAATCGTGGTGGTGGTCGAAGAACGAACAGTGGTGGAGGTCGTTTATGGTGGAGGTAACGTAGCCAGGAAGACCGATCGTCGATCGGAGAAGTGGGGACCGTCTTCAAAGGCAGAAACGACCAAGCATCGTCAGGGAACAAAAAGAGACAGATGCGAAGGAAAGAGAGAACGAACCAGGAGAAATCAAAGTGGGCCAGTGACCAGGTCACGTGGAGAAGAACGAGGCCCAACGCGCACGACAGCGACACACTATCCTACTCATCGGCATCGTCGTTGCTCCTGCTTCTATCTGTCCATTCAGGAAACGTATTGCGATGCGTTCAGACTCCGTTCACTTATCTTGCCGCAGTTCATGCGGAGACCGGAGCAATTTCAAAGGATAGATGCTGAATTACGAGCTCCGATACTTGTTTGATAGTTTGCAAGGCGAACTCGGCCCTGACTCGACCCGATGGAAAAGTGATTCTCGTTGATTCGCTTTCCGAACACGAGGAAGGACGATGCTATCGTTTTATTATATCGCTACAGAGTCTTGAGCGATGATCGTTCTATATTTTTGCTTGTCTGCGATGAAAATACGGAGGGTTTATTTATAAATGCAAAGTTTCGACGAGGGTGCAGAGTATCACGCGTTTATTCGGATAGAAAAGTGGTTGATCCCATAGAGTTAGGTTATTGGATGTCGATAATAAATCCTGTCGGACAACACAGAAATTATGGGACAGACCTGTTAAATATAACCAAGTTTACAGGAGAGAATATTTAAGTAACTGGTTTCCTTTGTTCCAGTATTCATGGCAAATAGAAAATTTCTCTTGCGGGTCATTCGGCAAAAGAAAACGAGGAGGATGTTCGTTTCCTGGTTAATGCGACTGTACGATATATATTTTTGTTATCTACGTTTAATCGGAGCATTTTGAAAGAAGTAATTTTGGGTAATTTAACTTTACAACAACTTCCATCGAGGCTATCGAGTTTCGCTAATTAAATTGGTTCGAATTTGTCTGCAACTCATTATTTGAAACGACCTCGAGCAAATTAGCAAGACACTTGCATTAAATACAGTGATGTTTTCCTTACCGTTATCTAATACTTTCAAATTGAAATTAATTCAAGATATTTATGAAATATTCCTCTGAAGTTGCACATGACGCATTGATAAATTTATTCATGAAACTGGAACAAAAAGAAAACTGACATCAAAAATAAAGGAACAATACGACCGAGAATCTCAATTGATCGAATTTCACTTCATTTCGGAGTCAGAGCATCAATCTATGTCAACCGCTTATGACAAATCGTAACGTACATATTTGCCATCTTAAAAAATCAATAATTATAATCTGACCGCATCGGTTGTAGAACTTTGCAAAGTGAAAAATATGAAAAAAGCCTCCTAACTTTTTATCGATTCCTGGATTATTGCAACAAAAAATATGATTTAAATCTAGAGTTAAATCTAGTTACTGTGTCGAGAAGATGATAATTATCATTTTGAACTGACGCGGTAGCAACGCTGTTTCTTCGAAGCATCAATAACTACCGATAGTATCGTGTCACTCGGATCGTTGACACAAAACTACCGAGCAATTTCTCGAGCGTATTGAGTAAAAATTTTTTACAAGGTCTGCCGAATCAATCTGTGAATTATTTAACTTGCATTCGTGACGAGGTGTTGAAGCAATAATTATTTAAAGAAAGCTAACGTTTTCTGTTATCACGGTTGAAAAGAAATTTGCATTCCAAGCATCTCGATAAATCCAAGACCCGAAATCTCACGAGGTTAAAGACGCAAAGTGTGTCAAACTTTGCCAAGCCATCTTTTACGGTACCTTCGACTCACCTTGTAGCTGAAGAATTCCGGATAAGATCTCATCTAACATCTTTGTCCTGCCATTACAACACACGACGACCGTAGATGCGGTAGACGACACAGCACGGTAGATCTTTCGGAATAATTATGCATTTCAGACGTGGTTACCACTGTGTACATCTCTAGAGAGTGGGATAAAGTTCAATCCTTGATCGTGAACGTGACTCGTTCCAAGTAGGCCAGGACCTGTACCTTTCAGCGCTCAATGTTTTCTGCGATGCGCCGATGTTGTATCCCATTTATTTAGAAATACCCTGACCGAGAGTGTGCGTAATTGACTGGAGAATACCTGCTGGATGAAATTACTGTTCGATACGAGCCAACGTAAAAGCGTTGTAGGATAGAAATTTATTAACAAAGTTGGTGTATTTTTGTGTCAGCTCTTGTTAAGCATCAATGAGAATGCCGAGATACACCAGGACTGTACGTGTGTACTCGTTGACCTGTACAGTTACTCCGCGATGCTTGAATCGATCGGTGAAAAGAAACGATGAATCCTCAGCATGGGAAATTAATCTTTCTAGACGGTGCGAATAGTGGAGAATTTTTCTTTTTTCCTTGAGGACGTGACGCACGTTACAGAAACGTACGAATGTTTGACCGTGATCGTGACTTCGGTTAAGTAGGTTAGAACTCGTTCGTCTTCAAATGGATTTTACACCTTCGTGAATTCACAATGAATACCGTCGGTAATACGAGTCTTCGTAACATTTATCAGGTTTCTCTTAATTAACATTATTACAGTAATTAACCGTTTGCGGCGTAACGATCATCGAATAGAATGCTTTTATTACCTCACGAAATCGCAGCACCAGTGAAAGAAATAACGACTGTTACGTAAAACAAAACATCGAACAAGTTTGAATTTTCAAACAGGATTTAACCGAGAAGAAAAATAAAAAATCTTTTTTCACTCCCGTATCTTGGGAACGGAAATTCAATTGAATGGAACCTGAAGCGTATCGAGGGCTCGAGGGTAACACGGATCCTTGAGTGCAAGGGCGTAAAAAAAAAAAAAAAAAAATTATAATTTTTTAATCGATTATCGAAGAAGGTATTGAAATATTCTTTGCTAACTTTTTTTCATTGCCGTCAACTTTCATCGGTCACAGCAACACCTAACACCTAATTATAAGAAGAGATCTTCGAAGCATTTAGGTCGTGACCCCATAACCATGGGAAGGCACCCGCGAAAAGGAACGAGGAGAAATAATCGATGGTCATGACCCAGGACACGCTTGACAAAACTAGGTCAAAATTTAGCTGCGTCTTTTCACGTTCCGTGCATCATTTTTCTTTACCGTTGCTCATACGAATTCACAAGGCTTAACCTTTTTTTTCTTCCTCTCCCCTCTCTTTTATTTCGATTTATTCTTTATCAAAGACGTCGTTTTTTTTTTTTTAATCGAATACTTTTTTCTTCTAACGTTACTTTACGATTGGAGAATGCATTTTTGTTTTTTTGATAAGTAGCTCTGATAAATAGATGCTGATTGTGATAACCACCAGATGTTCTTGACTTGATAATTACGCAAGTAAAATCTTAGTGTAGCGTAGTTACTCTGTACAAGGTTTCGAATACTACGGCGGCAACAAAATCCATGTGACGTCATTCTAGAGAACTAAGGTCAGCCCATGACCCTGCCCGACTCCAATGGTGATTCGAATAAAATCTGTTGATCGATCAGGGCGCAGTAGAATGCTAGGCGCCGACGCACTTCGTCCTCGACGTTGTGTCCTGCTCGTTCCAGCCCGGACGAGATCCTTGCAGCGTACCACTTTTCTGCACTCTGTTTGCATGCTAAATCGCAATATCGCGCGGTACGCAAGTTGCCGCTTTCAGTTTGGCGAACAGTATTCGTTACAAAAAATAAACCTCAATGATCGTACGATCGAATATTTCAGATTAGATCGTTAGGATCTTTCCGATCGGTTATACGTTTCCGTGATTTTTGTAAGGGGAGTATTAGCCAGGTAGAAATTTGCATCGTGTGTGACACGTCCGTCGGGTGAAGGCCGTCAATGACCCTACCTGCTACCCGCACGATTTCGTGACTTCATAAGGAAAAGGCGGAGGTAGCTGGCTTTCTCCAAAGCCACTTAACCCGGTCCAGTAACATCTATCCCTGAACCGTCACGCCTGTGACATTTTTCGATTGCTTTGTATCGTGTGTAACGCGGAAATCTCTCACGATTACGTTTTCGTTTGCGCTTCGTGGTATGCAAGACAGCGACGTAAACACGTAATTTTACGATCGACTTGGGGGCCTCGGCAGTATACATAAACTGCAGAAAGAATTACGAATGATTATTGTTTCTCGAGAGATACCACCCAGTATTTCATGCGGTTTGTAACAGTTACATTCTATTACTGTTCCAATTAGAGGTTACACGATACAAGGAGAGGCCAGACATTTAAATTACTCACTTTTCCATGAAATTAAAATAAATTACTTTGCACCGGGCAACGGTACGCTGTATGTGGAATAACGATAAGAGCTAGCTGTTCGTGACCGAAAATAATAGGATGAAGAAACAATTGAACGCATAGTCTTTGTCGGATTCTAATCGTTCCTTTTATTCTTTTCTGTTTTTTTTTTTTTTTTGTTTCAAAGCAGCGAAACATTGTCGAAATTGAAGTTTTATCGTTCGGATGGAACTACCGGCGGGCATTTATGAAAGGAGCGTTTCGCGAAAATAGGTCTCGACAGCTTCTTTCGTTCTTTTTACTCCCAACGAGTGCTCTAAAGTCACGGATGTGATGCAAACACTCGGAGAGCACTTGCTTTTCCAGTTGCTCTGAATTGCACCGAGTGTCATTACCTGCTCAACAGTCGAAAGAATCTACGGAATTTTCTCGTCTATCAGGCACCGTGGTGCGGAATTTAAATTGGATATAATAGAAACGCGAAGAAACAAAGAACGACGCGATTGCGATCTAGAAATGTTGTGGCTCTGGTATTACACGCTGGAAGGTGAAGACAAAATTGACATACCAACGAAATGGCGTGAAAGGAGAGAGAGTTACATTCACGACGACATCGCGGTACAATTGGGCGCGACGATCTGTTTGCCCTATTCAACGAAGTCTAAAAACCGCGATACTTTCTAGGCCAAACTATCTTTCGGCGAGAAAACAAGCGTCAATCGTGTTCCATTCTTTTTTTGTCTACAGTTATATACAATGACCACTATTCCATAGATAACTACAAACATATAGAACGATTGCCCTGAATATTTGGTTGTCGTAGCAGATAGATCGCAATATTCGTTCGTAGTTTTGAAATGATTGTTACAATCTTTGTAAGATTCAAATTCATCGAATCGAAACAGAGATTTTAATGTCGTAACACGATACGATACTTTCGTTCCGGCATCATAAATCTTTCGGCTCAACGTTTGTTAATTTCTAAAGTAAAAACTGTAAGAGATTAATGAATCAATTTACGTAGAATCGCGATCGATACCCCGAACCGAAACGAGATGGAAAATGATTTATGTACGAGATGCTAGTTAGTAATACACGTTGATATGAAATCATCCGGAAATATCTTCGCTGTGTTCGTAAATTCCAAGGATCGGAGGTTCCTACCTGTTCTACGGTCATCCGAGTCACCTGATTTACGATCGATTCCTCGTGGTTCTGCTTCGCTAACCAATCGATACGCGAACAACACACCACAAGTTGAACATTAACTGAGAAATTTTCAGCGTGAGTTAATATTTATCTTTACGTTTCACTAATTAAGTGCGTATTGCTTTTTCTGGATATAACAAGATGAGAAGAAACCAAGGATTCGTGAACCAGTTGATATCCGGTAGATAATGGAAAAACGTTTAAATCAATCACTAAATCGATTCCTTCTTTCCGTTAATTATAACCTAATAGCTCCTCGAATATTTGTCATAGGATTTTCCCATCGAAATATATTCTCGTTATCTGGTTCAAGTTCGGTTAAACAATTGAATAAAAACATTAGATAAAACTTTGAATTAGATGCAACCATTAGAAGCACTTATCTCGCATTTGCTTCAATTCCAATTAAAAGTAGATCATACCTGTTCTTTGTGCTTGTTTTTCATCATTGATACAGATCGGAGCAAGTCGTTTTATATAAATATCGGGACGATAATAATATAGTATTGAAAGAAGTTTTCAAATTTTATGAAATATTTTTAACACTCGATATTCACGCGTTGTAGAAAGTTTTAGAAAATCGTTCCGCTTCCTTGAGCATTTTTATATAAGAGAAAAAAAAAATCAACTCGATATCTTAATACCCTAATCACCGAGAAGATTAAAGATCCACGTCTCGAATAATTTCGCTATTACTACTTCGTCGCGTTTTCTCTTCTCTCAAACGTTTCACGCCACCTGTCCGATGATCGTTTCCTCGTTGCGACGCCTCGACAAAGATGCTGTCCCATTATTTTCAAATTTTCCAAATGCTCCATTCAGTTACAGCGTATAAAGTGGGTGTTGCGTGTGGGCGGAGTCTGAACTCTCGCTTGAGACTTGTTCGCAAATATCAACACCCACGTTGATTGGTTCCAAGGACAAACAGAGTGGATCTAGGAATTGCATTCGACGAACAAGTAATCAGCGAGCCTTTTTCTGGTAAGGGACATTGGTTTTCTTTTTTTTTCCTTTTTCTTTTTAATGCTCGACTGGTAAATACAAAGATACCGAGGGAAAAATGTGAAAGGGATAGCAGAGCAATAAAAAATAACAGAGTATAACAGAATATAACACGCACCACCAATCGATCAAGTATTTACAAGCTCGGGGTTTTGTATTTTCGCAGCCCCAACTGCAACGTACATTAATAAATTATTTATTCGCATATACGACTGACTATACCTGCGTGCGTAATACACCTGTACACACGCTTCTATATATATATATATATATATGAATTTTCATATAAATTAAATTAAATAACTTTTTTCTTTTTTTTTTTCATTTTTAGACAATTTTAAACAAGAAATGTGTTCATTTATTTGTATCGTGGAACTTCATCGATTTTCTTGCGCATAATCTACGTTATGATTCGGTTACAATGAAACGGTAGAAACAATGAACACATTTTTTAACGTTATCATTAATCTGTTCTTACTCGAGATTAAACTAATCGAGCCAAAGAACCGTTGAGCGATATTCTAACGAATTTTTATGAAAATATGCGTAAACAGCATCGAGTACATTCTTAGATTACAGAATCATTAATAGTCACTTTCCAATACGATAAATTTTTATCCGATATTATCCACGATTATAGAATGACTTGGTAAAAAATTAATGATTATTTTTGTTTGCTTTGTTTCGTTAAAATGAAAATCATATGTTTATCATATTACCTTGAATAAGCTTCTTCATCAGAGTTAAAAATAAACTTAGTATTTTCAGAGTGCTCAATTACGTACCTCCTATCTGATACAATCGACGAATAAAAAGGCTTGAATCTTTAACACGTTACGTTCTTGTACGGCATATTTATAGTTGTTGCAGATCAATTAGAATAACTATAATATCAATACACTATGAGTGGCATAGCTTAACGATATACATGAAAAAGATGCGTTGCTGTTACTCGATGCTATTTGCTTATGATTGCTTTGTATATAATCAACAAAACTTGACGCGCACAGTGATCCAAAATGAAACTAAAGTACAATATCGTGGATCATGTTGCACATTGCCAGCTTTTAACAGCTGAAGCGTTGGAAGAAGTGAAAATAGACTTGGAAAAGGACAAGAAGTTGTTTGATTGTATTCCTTCCGTCACCTCCTTGCAGTTCATGTTTTACCACTTTCTTGACAACGAATGCTTTACAAGGAATATAACTTGGATGTCATAATGTTTAATTGCATCTAATTTTGCAACACTTCGATCGAATGAGAATGTTGCAAACAGTTCGTTATCATCGGCTGATCCGAACGATTCACTCGGATAATACTTTTCCCTAAACGACACAACGCGAATCGAGTCCATCGAGGAGCATCGATAACATTGAAGCGATACAGATGCTGAATAAACGTTACCGCTAGCACGTATCATCTTCATTTGATATCAATGATAGTAATACCGCTGGCATCGTAGAACACTAGTCTGTCGACTCGTTGCTCGATCGAAGACTGAAGTTGTGATACGAGCAAAAGGTGGCATTAGCTACCTGTGAACGATGATTCTTAATAGCGTTTCGTTTCAAACTATTCAGCACACAAGTGTGATAAATCACTGATACGATCAACACAAAGTCCACTACACATGATTATTAAACGGTGTCGAATAACGTATCATATAAATATATCATACATTACGCAGTACAAAACGTTAATCTTATTATATATCATATTTGATAAAATTTCGTGGAAAATATTGCACGTACATACAGCGTCTTGTTTTTTTTTTTTTTTTTTTTTTTTTTTTTTTTTTTTAAT
>SMSQ01008434.1:59302-79383 GCA_019453375.1 Ctenoplectra terminalis
TTTTTTTTTTTTTTTTTTTTTTTCTTTTTTTTTCTCTCTTTTAATATTCACTGCATGCAAAGTTTTCCATAAGAAAAACTGTCGTTGCATGCGATTCGTATAAAATATGTTATGTACACGAGCAGATTTCACTACATTCGACTCGTACGTTCATCGAATCGTGTTCCTTCGCGAGATTTTCACCAATTGTCAGTTCCAAAGGTACATGATCCGCTACTTAAATTCTTCAACTTAGAATTGAAGAATTTGGTTGATCCATTCACGAAACTCGGAGATGCGAGTATAAACGCCTGGTTGATTCGGTACCGCACACCCAATTCCCCAACTAATCACTCCAGCAAGGATCCATCGTTTATCGCGTGCTCTTTGAATCACCATCGGTCCTCCACTGTCACCCTGAAAGAACACGAATCCTTTTCTTATATCTTACGCGTATCCGTGAAATTTCGTACATCGATGAAACTATCTTGCGTTTTTCTTTGAGGCAGGGAGGGAGGAACTAACGTACCTCGCACGAATCGAATCCTCCATTTTTCCAACCAGCACAAATGAAAATGTGTGGAATGTGCTCGATATATCCTGCGTTTCTGTACATGCCCTCGCACATTGTATTGTTGATCACTGGAACAGCCACTTCTTGAAGGGTAGATGGCAATGGTCCCTCTGAGAGTTAAGTTTGAGTCAGTATATTGCTTTAATCACGATATTATTGATTTAAAAAGTGAACATATCGGTACCGTCGTAAAGTCGACCCCAGCCAGTGACATAAGCGGTACGACCGACGTAAGTTTCGTCGTCATCCGGCAGGCAAATAGGTAGAACGTTCGGTTGAAAGGGTAACAGAGGTTCGTAGAATCTTAACAGAGCAAGATCGTATTCGAAGGTTCGAGGATCGAATTGTGGATGACTGGCTACAATTTGAACCCTTCTTTCTTGGTAGCCATAGGGTTCGTCCTCGTTTGCAAGGTCGTGTTCACCGATTCTTAGCAGTAAATCGCTAGGTGGTACGCTGTAGGTTAAAAATAATATTACAGTTTCAAGTTTAACATTTCAATCGTACGACATTTTTTGACCGCATGATTTTGTTTTTCTTCTTGGAATTAGTCGCCAAACTGAAGCGATAACAAACGAGATTGCCGTAACGTAGAAAGTAATATTGATTGAAGGGCGTTGCGATAATAAACACGATACCAACTTTTCTACGCAATGCGCTGCGGTTATGGCCCAATTCTCGTTGAGTAAAGCTGCGCCACACTTGTGTAGATACGTCGATGTTCTCCATTGTCGTAATGAGATCTGAAAAAGCAAACATTAATCTTGATAAGGAAGAATGATGCTTGGTCGTTGCACGACTCTGTGTATCAATTATAAAGGCACGCTTTGATACACGATTATTCCTCCGAACGTATGAAGTATCATGGAATATAATTCAATGAAAATAAAAATGCTTTTGCGTTAAACGATAAAAGAACAGATAGATTTCTAATTAAAAAGTCATGTACGATTAGACGATGTTTCACGAGGTTTCTCAAATTACGCTCACCTGCCAAGGCCATTTTCCAAACGAACTGCGATTACCGCCGACGATTCGCGATTCTGGAAACAATCTTCTTCCGCATACTGCAAGAACAAGCATCGTTGAATTTAAGCCCTTCAACAAATTTACGAATCTCATTGAGACAGCCATGTTGGAGAATGAGCCTTCTATATTCATCCGACCGGATGAACCGGTATCACCGCGAGCGCCCCTTCCGAGCACGTTTTTTTCTTTTCTTCGTGAGTTTAATTATACGTACGATTCTCCTTCACGTTCAACATGCAGAAAACATCGCGCCTTCTAAAAAGTTAATTCGCGACTCATCGAGATTGTGAATGGAAATGAATCATCGATGCCACTGCATATCATTCGCTTCCTTTACGTAATCACGTTTATTAAGTTTTCATCTCTTTTTTTTTTCTTCTTCTTCTTCTTGTTCATACATTACAAAATTTTTATAATTTGATCGAATCACATTCAGGTTTCTATATTATCGACTATAGATTTCCCGTTTACCGCAACTGTCAGACAGGTGACATTTACACGAATCTAATCTTTGATCTATTCTTATAAATTTAAAAAGAAAAATACCAGACATTATCGTCGTCGACGGAATTGCTTGCGATAATAAAGAGATTTAACATTTTTATAATTTAAACTCACCTTGCTTGTAATCTGACATGTTAAGCGTTTCCATTGGTACCGGAAGTTCAGTATCTATTGTCACACTAGCTATGGTCGATAAAGTTGTCAAGATACTAGGTCTTTTCGTCACATACTCTGTGCTAGTTTCTACCATTGGCTTAGCTAAAAAGTCACGAATTTTTATTAAGAAACAACAACAGCAACAACAACAAAAAAAAAACATTTTAAAACCATGTAAAGATGGTTAATGGATAAAGTATAAAAATTGATCCATCATCGTACCGGAAGTCGATGGTTGCGACGTGGATACCGGAATGGGTTTATCAGTCGTTTCTTCTACTGGTTGCGGTGGTTTCTTGGTGGTCAGTGATTGAATCATGATCCAACCATCCGGCGTGGTTATGGGAGTCCAATCGCTCTCCGTTTGGTCTATAGAATGATCGAAAACGTGTGATTAATCGATGAAAAGGGAATCACACGACGTACAGTCAATTTTCTTGTTCACGATTTAACGAATAAAATAATCGGAAGCTTATTGCTCGTGAAAACTGGAGCAGAGTGCAGTTATTGGAAAATAATTTGACTCGTTCGAATTACAACGGGAAAGGGGCGAGAAGGAGGAAGAGTGTGGATGCTGTTAGCGATGCATTCGAGAGGAAAGATTACGGTGGACGGTTTAAACCGTTACAATGTTCCGGCGCAACAGAATTTCATCTTCTATCGATACGCGGAGAGAGATCGACCTTTGGTTCTTTAATGAAATACCAGTTCCTGGACACGATTGAAGTGTAGAGAAACTCTATTTTACGCGTTTATTGCACGTGCGTGTGGAATGCAATTATCTGTTGCAAAGTTACGCGACACGTTTGGATGGTAACACTAGTCGCGATTGATGTAAATCAATGCAATCGTGTATCGTGCGCGTAAATTGCAGCATTGAATTATAACGATGTTTCGATTATCTTCTTCTTCTTCCTTTTTATTTTTTATTTTTTATTTTTTATTTTTTTATTTTTTTATCGATACATGATAAGATTTCAGTGTTTTAATCGCAGTGAACCAGAATATGTTCGTTATTAAAATATTTATAACGATATGTTATAAGGAACTTGAAAAGAATGCCTATGTAATTTTGAAATATAATCTCGAGGTATTATTTCTTCAAGCGGTATCATTAGCTGATAATGTAAAAGCGATAGAATTCCGATGAATTGATTAAACGCGCGAATGAAAGCGTAAACAAGGGAGATTCGCGGATCATCAATCAAATTCACGAAGCTCCCACGGTTCTCTCGATGCTAGTTAATGCAAGAGGCGTGTGGCTCGACGTGAATTGCCACCGAGATGATTTCCTATTGACGACAAGTGCGTCACATTACACAATGGATATCCGTTTTCTTCGATTTCACCGAGCCGCGGGAACAGTTTTCGTTGGGCATGCGAATGGAAAATACAAGTATACTCGGTGTCCGTATTCGAAGCAATCACACGGACACGCGGACACGTTAATTGCGAGTTATATAAAATTCAAATTACCCAATTAGATGGTGAATTTTTCTTTTTTAATTAAAGTTTACAGCTTCAACTACACATAGCTTGCCCGATACTGTTACAAATAAATATTTCAATTTATTAGTTTGATAAAACGATCGTTAACTGTTAACTCACCCAGTTGCGTGCTCGCTGATGAAGAAATCTCCGGAATCTTGATCGTCGTATCGTCTGAACTCGATGTCCATGTAACGAGTCCAGGCGAATAGGTTGTCTGAGTAATCTCGTCGAGGGTTTGATTAACAATCGACACCTTCGTCGAAGGAACATACGGCGACGTGGTGGTCGTTGCGTCGGTAGAAGATGGGAGCACAAAACTTGTATCCGTTACTGTGGAACCGTGCACAGTTGAGGGTGTCGTAGAAGAAGGCTTGCCGCTAGGCTTGCTCAACGGTTTTGTAGGTTTCGTCGATTCTACCGTTGGTCTAGGTTTCGTAACGCCAACGGTAGAAGCATCGATCGACGACAGAGGTACCGTTTTTTCGGTGGTCGTCGTGTACTCCGGCTTGGATACCGTTTTCGGAGTCGTCGTGCCGATCTTCGTTGGCTTCGGCCTCGAGATAGTCGTCAATGGTCTCGAAGTGGTCGTCAATGGCCTCGAAGTGGTCGTCAATGGCCTCGAAGTGGTCGTTAATGGCCTCGAAGTGGTCGTTAATGGCCTCGAAGCAGTCGTTGACGGTGTCGAGGTCGTTGTTCGAATCGTGGTTGGTTTAATTTTTTGAGTAGGCCTCGTTGTAGTTGTGGTTGTGAATTTTTGAACGAACACAGTTTCCGTGCTAGAGGTTAGGGGTTTTGTCTCGGACGAAAAAGAGACGCTTTCAGTGGTCGTCGCGACAGTTGGTCGATCTTTGACGGACGTCAGAAGAGGTTTCGTTGTAGTAGTTGTTGACAAGGTGCTAAAGCTGGAGCTTACGGATGGTTTTGTACTTGCGACAGGCTTTTTCGTGGGTGTAGTTGGTTTCTTCGTGGTAACTGTTGGTCTCTTTGTACTGGTACCGATCACCGGTCTCTTAGTGGTGCTAATAGGTCTTCTAGTAGTAGCATGAGTCGACGGTCTAGCAGTTGTTGCATTTCTTGGTGGGAACCTGGTGATCGGAGTAATTCTCTGAGTAGTTGTAATTACGGTTTTAGACGTTGTTGATTCGACTGTCCGATCCGTGGTCGATTGAAGAGGTTTAGATGTGGTTGTATCCGTAGGCCTATGAACAGTCGAGTAAACTGGTTTATGCGTCGACGAGTGCGTTGGTTTATGAGTCGTGGTCGAATGAATTGGTTTTTTGGTAACGATCGGCTTTGTTGTTTGAGCAAAGGTTTGCGTGGTGGATGGCACTTTTGTCACGGTTTCCAATGTCGATGGCCTCTGAGAGATGGACGAGGCCAATGTAGAAGGTTTACTCGTGGTGCTTGCGATTTCCATGATCGTGCTAGATGGTTTTTGCGATGTTTGTACTGTACTGGTCGTGATTCTTGACGGACTTTTTGTGGTCGAATCTTCCTTCGACGAGTTCTGCACGGTTTGAAAGGTCGATAATCGAACCGGTTGCGTGGTCGTTTCGAAGGTCGTGAGTATTGGCTTTTTCGTAACGAGTTTTGTCGTTTCTTTTACGGTTATTGGCGGCGTGCGAGTAGCCTGCGTAGTGTACGCACTAGTTGTCTCCTAAGCATTCGTAAAGGAGAAGAGTTTCGATAATTTCATTGCACGATTATATTGGCTGTAACGTTGGATAAAAAAGAAAAATGGAAAAAAGTTGTTTCTTAAAAAACTTGATCTTCGATACCGATCAAAGGTTGCCGAAGTAACCGCTACGATCGAGCAAGATCCTGCTCCATTCAAAGTCATAAATTCACTTGCCTCGGTGAAGTACGTTCCAGGTGGTTTCTTCTCGTTGATCGGCTTCGGCCTTGAGAAGTACTCGGGTATGTCGTTGCTCTCGATGGGCCCATGGGTCGTGACGAACGGCCTTGCTGGAGGCCCATCGTCGATACTGTTGTCCTGAGGAAAAATGTCAGGCTCTTCGTCTATCTTGCAACAACTACCGAAGTAGAAGCGATCGATGCAGGTACCGAGATGCGTGCCATTCGCCTTCGCACACGTGAACGCAAACATGCAAACGCCAGTTTCGCCGGTTCTTCGAGACACGCAGGGCAGGTGCCTGATGTTTCGTCCCGTACCTGCGAACAGTGGAGGCTTTAAACTGGATCAGCAATGATTTTCTCGTATCTGATTCTTGGAAGATTAAATATCGCTTCGTTTCGTTGTTACGCGTTGAAACGTTTTGGCCAAAAAATTGTAATCGAATCCTGAATCAAAGATCGCTTTCTTTTTTCTTTTTAAAACAGTGAAAAACGAGAAGATCAGCATCCGTGTTCTGCGATCGCTAATGAAATTAGTGTTAACCTTTGATCGCTTCCTACAACTGTGCATTCACTGTACGCGTTCTACATTCGCTCTGAAACCCTCGAACCAAGTATCTTCATCGTTTCTAATTCCTCTTAATTGTCCTACTGTATTCAACCAGCGATCCTGCCACCGATAATGAACGATACCGACTAGTATAATCGATTAATAATCACGTCCAAAGAAGCTGTAAATCTCTCGACGGAAGCACGTACGCTGCTCCTAGTTTCTAATTGCATCCGTTATCGAACTGTTATTACGGAACAGCGGGCGTAATTATTTTAATAGAATCTAAATATCTATTATATTCCTTAAAGAGGAAGAGGTACAGCGTGCAAAAAAAACTTTAACGATAATACAGAGAGATAAGGAAATATCAATATTTGAAACAGTGTTTCAACCCTTCTTAAATTCAAGTCATTGTGAATGAATAATACGTGAATAATACATGACTCGTGAATCTTGGATAACATTGAAACATTGCTCAGCGTATAAATCATACAAATTCATAATCGTCATATTCGATTTCTATTATCAGCCCGATGACTATCGATTAACTTCCAATCGATTATGGAACGACAACGATGTATATAGTGTAGCGGGCGTTATCGAAGTACGAATTGATGTCAGGCAAGGCGAAGCATCTTGGTACCGTTATGTTTCAATGTATGAGCTAGTTGCCCGACCCAAAAGTGGGTCACAGTCATAGCCTAATGTAAGAGGCCGTTTCCCTCTAAGACACCTCACAATCTCAACTTCTTCTCACTCTTTCTTGTGCCGACTACCTCTTGTTCGAAACCCTCGCGCGCATTCCAAAGTTCTTAGGCTTAGCGTGATTAAATCGACATACTTGACTCCGGGACGTCTCTCTCGATCAGACACGCTTGTATGGTGGTTATATATTACTTTTGGGAGAAAACTAGAACAAAGTGATCGATGTCTCTTTTCCTCCTATTTTTAAGTTTCTCAAGCATTTTAATTTGGAAATAAATTTAGTCAACGAATGAAACAGCGGTCTAATTAAACGACTCCGCGAAAACAGAAGAAGCTAGAGAATCGAGAAAATTTTATCGAATAATAGAGTATAGAAATTACGAGATAGACGCGTTTTTGTCGGAATATTTTACTTTCTTCTTGGCAGTCGAGGTTGATGGCCGTGGCGAGTGAAAATCGACCGTAAAATTATATACAAACTCGGCACCCTTCCTTTCGGGTCAGTCGGTCAGTTCCCTTGTCCAAGACGTTCTACGTGTTTG
Source organism: Ctenoplectra terminalis (assembly GCA_019453375.1). Classification (NCBI taxonomy): domain Eukaryota; kingdom Metazoa; phylum Arthropoda; class Insecta; order Hymenoptera; family Apidae; genus Ctenoplectra; species Ctenoplectra terminalis. Next base: position 66,690 of record SMSQ01008434.1, read on the forward strand.
GTGTCCTTCCGCGTAGAAAATGTATGCTAGCGGAAGTGTCGTCTGAGTCACAGTTGTGAAAGAAAGTTGCCGATTCCATTACGCACTTGTTGGAATTTCAGTCGCTGCTATATCGAGCGTATGCATATGTGTACGCGTGCACGCGTGTACGCCCACGCGAATCCGAAACATCGTTCGAAATGATTTCACCGATGGTAAGAAAGTATTCCGCTGAATATAGGAAAGGGATACGAAAACAAACAGGTTGAACAATTTACTTCGCATCGATAAGATACGATGGATGAAATTACGAAAGGATAGTGAAAATGATTTCACTCGTCGGGCAACCAATCTGTTGGTTCTTGGAGGTTAAATTGTATCAACTGAGATGTTTGGTCCGATAACCGATTTCACTCTAATACCTTGTGACGATAGTTCGAACGAAGCGATAGGAATACCGATGAGAGTATGACGAGATCGGAAAAATCAGTGTAAGTCGTGTGCGCGCCAATGACCCGGGCTGACCTACTTGTATAGAAAACTGACCAGTCCGCCCACGTTCTGATCGAACTCGAATCCAAGGTAGGTTCAATGTCGTCTTGCAACTCAGACAGGTAGACGCGCGTACGTATAGGTACGAATGCACACGTATGCGATCGAATACGTTCGAGAATATGTACAGGTTTAGCCCTGCCCATGTCAAGTATTTGCGTACACCGATCCGTTATTCGGCTGATACTCCAGGAAAATCAAAGAATCGCAGAAGAAAAAAGCGACGTGTACGCGAAATAAGGAAGATTTGTGCGCGCCATTTCGGATCGAACTCCATTGACGGATTACAGAGCGAAGAAGACCGTACAGGCTGTACTACAATAGACGAAGGAATGATTAATGATATTTTTTCTCGAGACTCGATAACGCTCAATAGTATTGCAGGTGAAATCGATACTCGATATCTAAGTTTCATTTCGTTTCGGTAGATTGTTTCAATTTCACGCGACACTTCCAACTTGACAGTACATATCAATATTCGAATGGACTTACTTCCGGGAATAAATTGTGGAACATAGATCGGTGAAGCGACCGTGACAGTATTCATCAGAACGTTGCCTAGGAAAACGATGGCCCAGGCTTTTCTCTCTCGATCCCACATCTGAAAAGAAAAGAAAAAAAAAAAAAAAAAAAAAAAAAAAATGGGAGGAAAGAAAATTAGTTTTAAATGAATGTAAAAAATTATTCGTATCCCATTCTTTTTGCGACACATCTGAGAAAATTCTCCTGCGATCAAGTCATGAATTTTGATTCCACGTAACTATTTTACAATTTCGGGATCAATATTTTCTACCGATAATTTTAATTAGCTGTGCGTCTAATTTTTTACGATTCGATCGGTTAATATCCATTTTAACTTCAAAACTGTACTCATAATACACGATAGATAAAGAGTAGTAGTAAACGAGTAAAATTGTTAAAAGTATAACACTTTCGTTCATCGTTGATCGCGATTGTCAAAATGATTTAATCAAAATGAGTAAAAAGTAAACAATCAAATCTATATAACGCTCTAAATAAAAAGTTATTAATTACAGGCTATAAAGGGAAAAAAAAATCACCAATAAAGTAAGATAAACATCAATTGTCATAATCCCATCGCCAGAATAGAAAGGATCGAGTGAACGACCTTATGAGAACAGACACTCGTTTTCAACAGGAGTACAATATTACGTGAAAGCAACAATAAGATGGAGAAACAGACTCCTGCATTTTCTTTGCGATGCTCGAGTACTTTCCACGTATCCTTTTCTTTTGCCTGTCTCGACGATACTAATATCGTTCACGAGGCTTCGCATGACATCGAGTCATGGTTACCTGATATTCATCGTGCAAGAACTAAGTTACAGTTATTCAGAAGCAAGAATTCGGGTGTAACGTTATATCCTGTCCAGTTGAATCATGGATTGCCGTAGACTCGTAGATTCTTGGCTAAATTCGAAAGAGTTACGCGTCTCTTTTTTCGATTCTTGCAAAATGTTCGTGTTTTTATATTTCAAAATGAGAGGGGAAAAAGACGAATATGTTACATCGAAATTGAAAAGGGAGTAATTTCTTCGTTAAAATTTCGTTTCGCTTTGAAATTTAGATAATTCTCGTTTTCCTTCGAGCTATCCGAAGAAATGCAATGATCTCATCCAGTGTGCACTCGCTCCTCCTCTTTGAGGAAGTGATAAAAACCGTTACAGTTACCCAGAGGCAGGAATTCGGGTGGATGAAGCAACAAATGTCGACGTGAGTTGTGTTGGCTTGTCGATGGTCAGGTTACTGGTTTCCTGCTTCTGATTAGTTAGGCGACAGTTATTTTCCCCGTCTCGATTTGGAACAATTTATTTCTCATTCTTTTTCCTCGAGAAATCTCACGAGCACTTTTGTAGGAAACCGTATGAGTTTTTGTTAACCCTTCTTTGTAAAAAATAAAAGCAAAAAAAGAAAAGACGATGAAATAGCCATTTCCTTTGAAAATTACGAATAGCATCGAATAGATTATCGTTGATTACTAGAAGTTATCCTTTTACATATTTAACGATCTTTACTCAATATTTGTACGATGCAATCAGAAATGTTCGTTTTGTATTTCGCTTGATTTATAATGTTGAACGTACTCATTTAATAGGAATTACAATTTTCTTTTTTTTTTTTTAACCGCTATGTATAATCAAGTAATTTAATGTATTCTTGAAAATCTATGCGGTATACTTTACCGTATAGATTGAGTTCCGAAGGATCAATCGAGTTCTCGTATTAGTCGCTAATTTTTGTAATTAAGAGATCCAAAGACGAAAACGGGCAACATGCGCGTGTCTACACGTGTGTCCCTGTATAAAAAACTTTTGTTGTAACGTAGTGCGTATGTTGTAACGGTACAGGCCACTTTCATTTGTACCCACGTACCTAATACGAGGCGCACATGTGGGTTGAAGTCGAAGTACGGTTCAGTGGAATAAAATAGTCATTTGGAAGCGAAAAGGTAATGGTATTAAGCAAACCTTGTTAAGACAACGGTAGTAAATGCTTTGGATTAATCGATGGATGGAATTGCCTATATCCTGACCAAAATATTTGATACGTTTTAAATTTTGATCGATTCTGCGTAATCGCGGAATTTTCTCGTTCACAATTATTTGATACAAGCTTTTTGTTCATTGATATGTAATTTTACATATCGCTTCAATTGCAAAGTGTCTATTTGGCGGCAGATGAAAAACATGTGCTTTGACATGAATTTTATCGATCGTTTTATTCCGATTTGCTTGTGTATTACATACGAAACGAGGCGATATCGTCGAAAGAATGACACTCATACCAAGATCACAGTGTTTGTGAAAGTTTGAATTCTGCTTAAAGGAATGAGCGGTACCGCTATTCGTGAACGACGTACGGTTCGCTTTGGCAAATCTGTGGCAACGAGTTTTCAAATTTGTTTCACTCGGTTGCACGACAAATATTCTTCCGTTATCGAACACTTGGAACGTGTTAAATTAATCACAAAATAATTGTATAAATATACTATTGTTATTTTGGGTATTATTATCGTATAAATTGTTTGAATAGAAATGTGAAACATCCAGATAGGGAGTGATAATCTTACCTTAACTGATACGGACGAGCGATTACAACGATGAAGATTACTCCGTTGTCAGACTTCGAGAGGCATCATCCCCCCAGCAAACTCGGAATTCTTGATCTCCCGAAATGCTTTCGCAACTCTTGAATTTTGTGCACCGAACAACAGTCGCGCGAAACCCCGTCGAAGAGCAATTTCCCCCACGAATTCGCAAGGTTCAATCGAGATACGTCCAATTCCTGTTTCGCACGCAGAGACACCGGCTCTCATCGAGCAACGATCGCAAGCTCCGAGCGGACACCTTTTTTTAATCCCGATATCTGGTTGAACTCACGAGACTGTCAGATCGATCGAAACGGATCTCTGCTGTCTCAACAGGTCTCGTCCTCGAGACCGGGCGAGGATCTCTCGTGAAAAAGGGGGCGAACAAATTCGACCTGCTTGCCACGGCTAGCACCGATCGAACTGGTTTGTCGGTGATCTTAACGTAGTTCACGACTTCTGGATCACCGATCCAGGTGTTCTCGGGTGCGCTCCGCATGCACGAATCCCAACACGACGCATCGTTGTTCGTGAAGGCCCCACCATGACCGATAGAACGAAGCCATGCTAAACTACAATACAATTCCGCACAGTAGACCGTGCCAGGGTCGAGGATATTCCTCGTGTTGAGGACTTTAGCACCGGCTCGAGGTGAGGTGGTGGCAATGACCGTTCTCCTCCGTTGCTTTTCTCCTTCTAAACGAACGATTGTCCTTCTTTCGCTACGGACGTCCACCTTCGTGCTTCTTCTTTTCGAGGGCCTGTTGGTTGGCGCTCTTCTGGCCTTTTTAACGTCGTCCCCACTTCGACCAGGTTGTCGTTGCAGGCCGCCGTATGGCCGAGGGAAAAACGTAGCCTCCTCTTCGACATTATCCTTGCCCCTTTTTTTTTCTTTTTTTTTTCATTCCTTCTTCCTGATCTTGATCTTGGGACCCTTTTTTCCCGGCCTTCAACTCTTACAATTAGCTACGAGTTACTTAACATACAGAGAAAGTAGTAGCGCGATAATTTTTCCATTGGTGGTTGAACTGTGCGTTCCTGTTCGATTGAACAGGTTCAAAATTATTTAGAATGAAAAAGATGTTTCAATTATCGGCAATTCTTACCATTCATTATAAAGAGATTATCGCGATGTGCATTATTCTTTATATATTTCGCAAACAAATACTTGTTACACATGTGACTTATCTTTGGAAGGTAAGTCTTCCACCTGTCGGACCGACAGGTTTACCAGATGCTAGTGGTTGCAACGCCCTCGTACACTTTTAAAGTCTACTCTAGTTGAAGGTTAACGTCGAGCGGTTGTTTCATATTTAAAAAAAATAGTATATTTTGTATAAAAAAAGAAGAAAAAGGAAAAATAAAGAAAATTGTTTATCTGTTAAATTAATTTCTGTCAATTAATTTATTATTCGCGATAATGATAAGCCTTGCGGGCAAATGTAAAATATAAGAATTACGTGAAAGATAAGGAAGGATGGTAAGCTTAAAATAAATTTATACGAGCTTTTTCGTCGTCGCAGTGCCTCTCAAATTATAAACCTGAACATTTTTAAGGAATACAGTTTTCGCGCAACTACAGTTACAAATGTACAAAACGTTACGACCGGTCTTCAGCGTCGTCGAGAATTACAAAGAGAAAAATTGTCGAGATAGTCGGAAATATTTAAACGAGTATAACGAGAAGATGAGGAACACTGTAACTCACAGGATTCATTGAACACTCGAGTCGCCAAGTCCAGTTAAGATCCACAAACACGAACATATGTTTCTATTCGTCGAATCAAGGGAACAGATATCGGAATGACATTTAATTTTTAGTTATTCCAGAATTATTCACCATTATTTATAAAAGATTTTGTTTAATTCGTCAGTGAAATGCACGGTGAAAATCAATATCACCGTCCGATCGAATCGCGAATAGAACGAATCAAGTCGACGATCAAGACGACGATCAAGACGACGATCAAGACACGACGACAGACGACATAACATACATTGAAAAAAGAGGAAAAGATCCATGGATTAATTAGAGTTCTTGGTACAGCTTCTCATATCCTGAAATCAATGACGATAAATCCACGAAACCTGTAGGGCGCCATTTTATTAATATAGTTCTTTCTCCATTGAACGCGGACGGTCATCCTGTTTGCGAACGTGTCTGCAATCTCATTTAACACGTCTATCAATATGTTCATCACGATTGTGTCGAACGCACGTGCGAGAAGTATTATTCCTTCGTCGATCTACTTTTGGAACGTGCGACTCTCGTATCGTTATCGACATTACTAAGTTTCGGAAGCTCCCTTTCAGATTTAACGATCTTAAGATTGGCGAATGTATCACGCGGATATTTCGCTCTCAAAGTTTCAAGAGTGGATATCCATTCGACCTACATGTGCTGATGCAACGAAAAATGTGGTGGGCGGACCGTGTTTTATTTTAAATATAAAGTAAATAGGGAAACAAGGATAAGTTCGCTGGAACTTAAAGGGACCAATCCGCGTGAAAATATTTATGAAAAAACGATAAATTGATTACCAACGCACCAACTGGTAGATCGCAAGGAACAAATTAATCGGATAACTTCTATTCTTTACTCTCAAATACTTTTCTTTATAAAAGAGTATCGAATCGTTGTACAATCTTTATGAAAAGAATCGGTAAATATGCGTGCAAAAGGATATTTAATTCCTCGGGAAAGTAATATCTGTCTTTACATCCTACAGATATCTGTGCTTGCAGGAACGTCTCATAAAATCTACGCGATAAAACTGTGTTTCAAACCAATTTGATTACACATTTGCGAAGCTTTATTGCTCGAGAAGAAGGAGCTGGTAGGAAAGGACATTTATCGTAAAATACTTTTTTAACGCAGACGTCACCTTTTGAACGCGTTCTTATTTTTTCTCTTCGTCAATTTTCTATCTTAAACAAACAATCGATTCGATCCATTCATCGGATACATTGCAGAGTATTTGCGTTGATGTTGAACTACCAAGGATAAAAATTGCAAACAATCGATACGTCGCTTTTTTTTCTTCCAAACAAATTGATCCTCGATATCGAATTGTTAACCGTAATCCTGATGCACGATAACAAAGATCGAAGGAAAATGATCGACGAAGGGAAAGTGGGGAAAATGACTGGTGGGGTTGAATCTCGTGGATTGGTTGCGCGATAGCACGGTTCGCAGCCGAGGGGATGCGCCAGAGGGTGCGTTCCCAGGTATATATACTCCTGTCCTACGACACGAGCGGCCGATTCAATTTCAGCTGCTCAATCACTTGATAGGATACAGACATTTTTCCGCAAGACCAGTTCAATTTTTCTTCATCGATCGTGGTCTCGAATTAATTTCTCGATTGATCGGTAAGTGTTTACCATTAAATTCTCTTGTTTCAAAAATTTATAATATCTTGTTTGTGGGGTAATGGTCGTGGAAACTCGTTCTTCGTTTATGCAGTTTTCGTGTATCAAACGAAATTGTAACTCAATAAAAGTGTTTTCAAAAGACAATCGTTTAAAATCGGGATCGTTTTGATAGATGACAAAAATTCAAGGCCCGTATCGATTCATTTTTATAGTTGATCATACGCCAGCACGTATGGTGACAGAAATACCTAAATGATTTAGCGTGATTCGTCTCGAATTAGAAAATAAAAATTTTTGATATAAAATTTTTGTATCGATTCAAAAATTTTATTCACCGATCACATATTTGTATTAATAGGAAAGTGTCGTTGTTAGAATAACCACTTAGCGTAAAAAAAAAAAAAAAGGTTTCAGAATTAAAATTTAAGAGCGTGACAACGGTTTGGCGACAAGACTGCGTTTGAAAGTCGTATTTCGTTATCGGTTCGTTTGGTTATTGTTCCAGATAATCGATGTATATGTACTTTACGTCCGTTATACGACACCACAATTAATTTTACATATTAAGTAAGCATCGCCTCGTCAACTCGTACCATTTTACTTTTCATGAATATGAACTTTATTTTTTAATCGGATCGATGCAAATGAACTGTCGCCAATAGTTGTATCGTCGTGGTAGTTGTCCAACGTTGAAACAATTTCTTTCGTTATTGTTACATGTGCAGTCGACCTTTTGAACTTTGAAAGTTAACGAGTTCTTTTAATTAAGTCGGTTTTCGCATTTATAATCTCCACTATATAACAGCAGCAGAAAAAAGTTAATGCATTTGTAAAATAGCGCAATATAGAACACGGAGCGCATGATATCCTGTTGAAATATTCGTCCTCTTCTGCAAGGAGCTTTGTTGCTGGATTATCAAGCTTGCCAGAGTACCTTTTATATAGCAGTTTACACCTAACGATGTGAATTCTTTTAGTCCACGAAACCTCATAAAACGGGAGGATAGAACCGGCTCATAGTAGAATTTAAGCCACTGGCAAACCTCTTATATTGTCATCTTAATCATTCATAAACGTTGCATCGTTTGTATTTTAATTTTCTTCGGACCAGTTTGATGAAATTGTGAAAATTTTCAATTACACACATGCCTTTTGAGATGCAATAGTTCGAGTAGCGTGACCGGTCGATCAACTGCATTTCGATATTCAATTTTAAACCATCGAGTATTCCCTCTGGAAAGCTTTCGTTATCGATAAAGTTGTGCTAAACGGGCACGATGCAACAGGTAACTCGACTTCTGGCTCAATTTCTATTCGCATTAACCTTTAGTATCATGATATTTCAATTTGTTGGAAATTAGTTTCGAAACGTACATAATTTTTTCACGGTTCTCTCTGTGTGGTTACATCTATACTGATTTTCTGAATTCGAAAAGTTTTAATTACGCGATTTATTATGACACTGATCTTTGATAGATAAAAATCAAAACACGTGTAAAACGATCCAAGTGTTACATGAATTAATTAATCAAGATTGGCGAACAAACTGATTTGTATGATTCCCCCGAGAATTGTGTCAGGCGTTCGTTATATTACATTATACAACGATGTTTGAATTATGATAATGAAACATTAAATGTGTTATTGAATTGAAACGATACTGGAAATAACGTTTATGGAAACAGCTGTAATTAATTTGTGGAAAAGATAAATTTAAACAGATGATAAAAGATGATTGGTGACTTGTAAAAAAATATTGATTCGCGAATACTGAAACGCTCGCATTGGATGAAATAAATTTGACAAAATTGATGTACCTGTTGAAAAGGATTCAGAGATTTCTTTTTTTCAGTGAACAAGGGTAATTTTCGATAACAATAATGCAATTGTGTTGGAATACCACCTGCTTGTTTCTCGTCCTTTTCATTCTTGGAACTGTCATTGTTCATGGTGAACCTGAACCTATGGCCAGACCAACATTACCAGAAGTATTTAATAGTCCGGAAGAATTAAGAAGATACCTCGATCATATCAATGGTTACTTTTCAGGGAAAGCGAGGTAACACTGTACTTTGACACGTTATCTTCTATACTTCCCGAAATGTACAACAGTTTCGTTGACGCGGTTAATTCGTGTCAATGTCATAGACAATTAATAGAAAAATGTTATGTAAGAATTTTTGGAAATCAAAACTTTACAAACATCGAAAAAGTATCAACGATTATACATTGAACATTGCCGAAGTCAAAGAAAGAACTTTATAACCTTTTGAAGAATATAATAATTGATAATTCGTTCGTAATTTATTCGTTCGTTTTAATTTATACGCGATACGATCAAATAATTTCAATATCGTTATAATGGTAATAATGCGTGAACAGGTATGGAAAAAGGGGAAACGTTCTATCTTCTACATCAAACGTTGATCATGTTTGGGATACGGTGAAAACAATCCTGGAGAAATCTCAACGATCGCAACGACCGAAATTCGAGAAAAGGAAACAAGAGGAAGAAAGTCGATTCCTTGGTGAACTCGAAAACTATGGCTCTACAAAGGACACTTCGCGAATCGATGCTCGACCTTGTCACGTGCTAAACATGGTCGAAAGATACTACGATGATGCGCAATAAAATAGTTTTTATTTATTCCTCCATTTATAGCGTGTACACAGTTTTGTTACATATTTGCGATTATTTTTTTTCTTTCTTCTTCGTTACTTGTCAACATTAATGAAAATAATTTTCTTCGCAAAGAACTGAACTTGAATTTTCAATCGGAAACATAGTGTTTCATCGATCTAAAACAAAGATAAAGCGACAGATAGTCGTATCGTTAAGATTTTTGCGGATCAGGAAATTATAATTCGAAAATAAATAATATTTCACGTGATACAGCTTGCAGTGTTTTATTGTTAATTGAAATTGGACAGGATCTATAGAAGTTCCTTATTAAATTACTACCGAAATACATACATATATTACAATAGTGATTCTAGGAATTATATAAAGGACTTAATTGAATTAAAAACATTTATTTCCATTAAAACCGTAACACGATTAATTTTTTGAGAAGCCTTTCTCTTTCTTAAACCGATAGATAATAAAGATAAAAAAGCAGTATTGCTGAAATGGACACCTTCTTCTTCCTCTTAACTAAATGATCTACTTTAGAAGATGGATCTACTTATCGAATGCATGTTGGCATTCTCGCACATTTTCTAATAGATCACATGCTTCCGTTCTGGGGTTAAAAACGTGCCCCTGTTGACATTTTTTGTGTGTCACCTTTCCATTAGCGCATTCATAATAGTAATTGCAGTTGGATTCATCCTTTAGGTTTACATTATTTTTCCCTTGACAATTTGGTATTATTCCACCGATAGTGGTACTACTCGGTGTAGAAGATTCAGTTGGACTCTGTCCTGGTACTGTTTGTACTGTTGATACTGTTGATACTGTTGATACTGTTGATACTGTTGAATGGTTTGTCGGTGAATTATCGCAATTTGGTCGGTCTGGTACATTTTGTGGCCAATCGCAGACTTGCAATTCTGGATTAAAGACCAATTTATATGAATTTTCCATTTCTGGACATTCCCATAAACATCCATATCCTCTCGTGCATTTGTAAAATTTGTGACAATCGTAATCGTAAGGAAGGTGAACTGTATAATGTGGGTTGTCATGTAATGGACATTTTGGATGTTGTATACATTCTTTTTCAGGGTTAATAACATTTGCCGTCGTTATACCCACTATGACCAACAATAAACACAAGCCTGAAAGTTATAAAAGTAATACGTTGTTAAACCTCTTTTCGAACCAATGTTTTCGATTTCAACTTTATGCGTTCATTTTGGTAAGTATAAAATATTCTACTTCGATTGAACAGTTTAAAAAATTATTTCTCATTTCAAAAGTACGTTTCACTCGTTTCACGTTATAATTTTATTTAAACGACAGAACCTTACGGTTCTTACGTTTCTATCTATTACAGTAGTGTACCTTACTAGTTTATATATCGGATTAATTTTTTTTTACGAAAAATTGGTTTACGTTTCGAATCGCTTACCCTTCATTGCGAATATCAATATGCAGTCGTTGAAGTTAAAAAAAACGACACACTTTACCATATAGTCTTAGGGATACTGACGAACTCAATCCACATGGGCAGTCTTTTATAGGCCGTAGATCCTTATCATTAACATAAAACTTATCTTATCGTAGCTAGTACTTACACTCCATTGAATTTTCAATCAATTTCCAAAATTTTGTCGCCTCATTTCTTTTATGTGTGACATATTTTTCACAGACGTAAATTTGATTCCAATGTCGTGTAACATATTAATTTAACACGACGAAATCCGTCAACTGAAACATTACATGTCAACTGTTGTTTTAAGCGAAAATATTATTTTACTTTACGTTACTTATGTCACAACGGACAAATAAAACAAGCGATAAAATACCTTTCTAATAACAAATAACTTGTCCAAGTTAAATTAAAAGAAAGATGATTGCAAGATGAATATCATTTTCTTTTTTTTTCTTTTTCACGTTTCTTATGATTTCAGGAGAATAAGAACTCCATTGTTAAAACGAATTACGCGTCGTTTTTTTTTTTTTTTTTTTATCGAAATATGTTTACAAATTGATTTGATCCGATCGATCGATAAAGTTTACCGTAACTATTTACGTAGTTATAGATAACTAATATCTTTTATGTGGTAGAACTATGCTTTGAAATAATAATTCATAATTTTGAAGTTATTCGTGAAAACTAGATAAGCATTAATTTATGTCTTACGATTTGTGCTTTTGATATAACGTTATCGATGAATGTACTTTTCCTAACTAAAATAGGACGAGTGCAAAAGAATTTAAACAAAAAAGAACTTACTTTGAAAGAAAATACAATACTCGGTATACGAAATACTTACAGAAACAAGTCATCCTTTGCTTATCGAGCTTGCAGGAAGAACTTTTTTGCCAATGCACTGCTAAACTACATTATTATTCATGGGCTACTATAAAAACTCTATAATTAAATATTCTAAATTTAGCTTTATAATACCCGATCATAGCACCAATGAAGACACCATTGTGTAAATAACGTTGCCGTCACACGGAGTTAGTTCAGATCTACATTGATAAAGCGAACAATTTTCCATTTATTCCGAAAGATACTTGACAAGAAAATATTATTTTGCAACAAAAATTATTGCGTTAGAACAGACTAGATATTTGTAATCGATAGTTTAGAATCATTTTTGTCCAATCGAGCCAATTGTCGTATCTCGATACCGTTACCTTTGTCAATTTCTATTAAAAATCAAATAGTAATGTGATTTTTTTATTAGTTACAATAGAGAAATGAATCGAACTTGTATAGTTTAACACATGATAAACGTTCAATATCGTTGATTCGTAACAACAAAAATGAGATTATCAGATTCTGGTAAAAGGTTAAACAGGTGTCAAAAATTTCAAGTCACGATATCAATTTTTCTACAGAAATATAATAATGAAAGATAACTGAAGGAATTGATGAAAATGAAAACGGGAACAACACAAAATTATTTTTTTACGCGTAAGCTTTATCACTTATCCGATAAACGTAACTATAGAAAAAAAAAAAAAAAAAAAAAAAAAAAAAATATATATATATATATATCTCA
>SMSQ01008434.1:79554-122224 GCA_019453375.1 Ctenoplectra terminalis
AAAAAAAAAAAAAAAAAAAAAAAAAAAAAAAAAAAAAAATATATATATATATATCTCAAAACATAATCCCTCAATTATATTTCCACATGTACATTTAGACCACACGCGAACCACGAGCTGAATAAATTTCAACGTTACCAAAATTCTATTAATAACTGAACGTGATAAAAGAACGAACCTCGACTTTTATTTCCAACTAACATTTCAAAACTGGATCCTTCATATTTCATATGGTGTTTCAATTCTATGTTTGCTTTGTAAATTACTTATATCGTTTACGATGTAAAATTTACATCGGTGGTAATGAAACGATTGAGATTGGAAGTTGGAATAGTTTTTCATGGAATATAGATATATGTAGAATTGATAATTAAACGACGTTTCATATGATATTATATCGATATTTTATTATATTTTATTACTTATTTTGTAATTTACAGCACATTTGCAATGGTATCTTTGCGAGTTAAATAAAATACAGTTATCTTAAACAAATGTATTGATAAAAATAATGTATAAATTAGATGTAAGCATTCGATTTTAGCATATTTATTTTGTCGCTTGAAACGTGTATATTAAAAGATGATCGATCAAGATTGTTTGATAAATAATTTATCTTATAAATACTCTAGGATATTTAATTTATTCTACAAATTATTTCCTATAATTTGGAAAATTGACCTCTTTTATGTATATGCTAAGGTCTCGCAATTGGCTATTTCCGGAAGTGTACAGACTTGTTTGCTTTTGCTATAATGATAATTACCTGCGCACTGCATAACGTAAAGAGGTTGATTGTCACATACACAGTATTTTGAGCAATCTTTGTGTGGCAGATAAACAGTAGACGGACTCGATTTTGGACACGTACCAATACAATCTTCAATTTCTAAAATATTTATATTTTCTGGTTTTTTATAACAATGAGCACTAGAATTGACACACATTTGACGCAAGTAATCAAAGTTTAATCCATCTGTACAGTTGATACGATGCTTCAATCCGTCGTTGCATTCGTAGTACAAGTCGCAGTTACATTCGTGAGGATAGTTTACGATTATGTTATTTTTACACGGAAACGGATCGCAAGTTAAATTTCTTATATTCTCGGCCCATTCGCACATTCTCTTTTCCGGGTGATAGTACAAACCTTTGGGACATTCTTCAACTATTCGTCTACCGTTACTGCATTTACAGTAATGCGTGCAATCTTCGTGAGAAAGAGAAACATTCCAGCTTCCTTTCGAGCAAGTTTCTTCGCATTTTTCGGTCCCGGGTACATCCACTTCCGAATAACAATGGGCTGCGCCAAAGTCGGTACAAATTTTAGTTTCGTAGTCAAAATACTTTCCATGTTCGCAGAAGTAAAGAATTTTCGATCCCTTGTTGCACCAGTAATACCTATCACAGAAACATTCGTGGGGAAGTAGCGTACCGCTTTCATCCGAACCACACGGGAAAGGATCGCACTGCAAGTTTTGCACATTTTCTGGAAAATCGCATTTCTGTTTGATCTGATCGTAGACCTTGTTGTCGTCACATTTCAAACTGTTGGGAGATCCATTGCTGCATTTACAATACTTGTGACAATCTTTATGTGGCAATGTCTCCGTAGAACTGTTCGATGAACAGAAACCAATACAGTCGGTATGCTTCGGAGGATGACACTGGGCAATCCGTTCATCCTTGCAGACTTTTTCTTGGAAATCAAAGCTCGTTCCAGGATCACATGTCTGAAGCACTTGTTGTCCCTTGCTGTTGCATACGTAATATTTGTTGCATTGACATTCGTGGGAGGTTCTGGTTCCCTCGATACACGTTTCATTCGGTACTTTCTCGCAATTTTTATCTTTTATAAAAGTGCACAGCTGCTCCTTAGGATCGTAATATAGACCGTCGGGACAACTCTTCGAAACTTTTGTGCCTTCGTCACATTGGTAGTACAAGGAACAGTTTTTTTCATCGGGAAAACGGATAATGCAATCGTAATCACAATTATTTACAGGACACACGGGTGGATCGGTTGTTACAACCGGGGTGGGATTATTGCACTGTGTATTCACATCCAAGTCACACGCTTCCAAAACTTCGTTGAAATAATGTCCCCGAAGGCATCGTTGAAGATGTTTCTTACCATTGGAGCACTGATAATACTTTGCGCAGTCTGTTTCGTGAGGAAGACGCTCATTACCATATGGTGAACACTGTGTCTGGTAAACATTTTCCGACAAGACTTGGGTCATTTTCGAACGTACAGCGGGTTCAAGTGTGAGATTACAGTTAGAAGAATTTTCACATGCAGCGGATTCCGGATAATCGCAGACTCCCCTGATGTAATCGAATATTAAACCCTGTGGACATTCCTTACGGATCAAACTTCCATCGTCGCAAGTATAATATAAGTTGCACAGGCATTCGTGCGTGAAATTCACAACATCCTTTGATCCCTTTGCTGGACATTTCCTTACGATAGCTTGCTCGACCACGTTTGGCAAAGATGCAGTTAACGCGAGTGCCCTGGTTGATTTCGAAGAGCACTCGTTACTCGGTGGCCAAGTACACATAGACGTCTCTTGATCGAAAGACAATCCATTGTAGCACGTTTCCTTGGTTTTGACACCATCGACGCAGATATAGTACGAACCACAGTCCGTCTTGTCAGCGATATATACAGTACCGGTTGTAGGACAAACACTGTCACCCACCGCATCCGTGCAGTCCGAATTTTTATCCAGAACACACTCCCTGCGACCAATGTGGAACTTCATATCAGGCGGGCAATATTTTTCAACGAATTCTCCATTGACGCATTCGTAATACATGTGACATTTGCAATCGTGCGGTAAAAGTACAGGCTGGAGTAGAGGTTCCGTGGGACATTTATCCAGATAAATATTACACTTGGCAATTTCGATGGGGAGACATTTCAAAAGTTTCGAGTCAAACTGTTGTCCTTCGTCGCACTCTTTTACGACTTGTACACCGTTCTCGCATGCGTGATACAACTTGCAATCGTAGGCATGAGATTCTAGTGCTCGATCACCGCTCGAACAATCCGGTCTTCGAGGCGAGCATTGCGTGATCCATGGCCAATTACAAACTTGAAGCAAGGGATCGAAGTACAGCTTATGTCCCTCTCTGTATTCCGGACAGTCCATGAGATATTTTTTTCCATACGAGCATTTATAAAACTTGGTACAATCATTTTCGTAGGCGAGTTGTACCGCGGTTTCATTTTCTAAATCAGAACCTGGACAGCTGGTTGGAATTTTATTCTGTTCCGAAGAAACGCTGCTCATCACTGCCAAAATGGCAATGACCGGCAACAATAATTCTAGGATTTAAAAGAAAAAAGAAATCAATTAATCATTATATATTTGAACATTACCTATTACCGAAAAGTTTTTCTTTCGATTTGCTTCAGTTTATCGATTACTTGTTTTTTTTAAATCAATTACTATTCGAAAACTGAACGATTGAACTACAAAATTACCGCTATACCATACTATCGTTCACTCTACACTTTGTTCTCAACTCTCTCGGTAGAGTTATTTCTAACCATCGAAGTATACTTACCTCTCATCGCGTGAGAAAACTAATCGTTAGAATTGAAAAATATCACACTCCGCTATTATCGCTTAATAAAAAAGAACTAACAAATTTAAGATGCACGAATCAACTTTTATAGCCGTAAAATCTTATCACAGATCAATGATTGTCATATCTGGTACCTGTTTTCTGTAATACATAATATCCTCCATTAGATACTTTTAATTAATACTTTGGACCTACGATTCATATATTTGACACGTGCTAGCGATATAACCACTTAACGTTAAAAATTTTGATAATTTTTTGGAGATCGTTTCGATAAATTAATTAGCCCACCGAAAATTCGAAACGGTCCGTTCTGTCTAACTACCCCAAAGAAAAAGGAGAAAAAATCTTATCGCCAGAGATTACACCTATCGCGAGAGATTAATGAATAATTGCGAACAATGGATAACTAAAATATACGTATAATACGAAAAGAATTCGATTTCACGATATATCGAGCATTAATTCGCGCATTTCTGAAATTCTTTGCGCGTTACACGATCACAGAAATACGATCGCGACGCAGTAGTCGCGAAACAGTGGAAATTTTTTATTCGTTGTATCGATTGCGTATAATTTTTATTTCAAAGCGTGCAATCTTATCATCGGATCCTACCGGTACGAATTAAGCTACGATTCTGTCGAACAAACACGTTTTGACAAGTGGAACGTGCATAGACGTTATTTTCACGCATCGAGTTCACCGGAATCCCAATCAGTCCGATCGCGCGTTCAACGTAACCGTAATTTTCTCGTCGGAGAAACTCTTTTTATCGTTAGGGACAACAAAAGCAACGGTCGTACATACGACCATTGAGTAAAAGAAGCGTCGTTCGCGTCCGATCGTAACGCGACTAAACTACCGATGTAACCCGTTGCTGCAACGCAAGCTCCCTTCTTTAACTATATTCGATGCGAACGACTCGCGTTATCGGCAGTCGATAAAAACGTTGTTCGAGGATAACAAGACCCGATCGCGTAGTTGCGTACGCAGCGTATCTCGGAGATACATCACCGGTGTCTCTGGCATCGTCGGATCCGTGGTGCACGTCTTCGTCGCGCTCCCTCAAAAATAACGATCCAATAAGAAGCGTGTAAACAATGGTTGGAAGCCATGGGATTGGTGGTGTTGTCACCAAGTCGGGTCGGAACGACCAATCGGACCGAATATATTTCGATCCAACGGAAAATGCATCGGTCGTCCTTTCCCCCCACCAGTGACGGCGGCACGGCTCATATTCAGTAGACTCGGCCATTTCTCTCGCGAAGCGTAGAAACTTGCTCGACCGCGACATTTTTTTTCCGTGAAACCGTGCGGGTATTCCCGTAAGCTTTGCAAAATAACGCTACGCAAAAGGATGATACACTCCGGGCGTACCAGGCTCGAGGTAAGTCAATGCATCGTCTGACAGTAAACGGGCTGAGTGTAAAACGCGCGTCAAAGTCACCACGGGGGGGTCGTGCGTGTGTCCAATGTTGTCATTGCCGAGGCGAACAGCTGATCCGCTCCCCTGGCCTCCGTAATGCTTGGCAACGTTTTCTCGCTTAGTTCTCGGCCTTCTGCCGGGACAACGAGCAACCAAAGTCGACGATGGACGTGTTTCGACGATGCGTTGTTCCCTGAAACAGTTAAAGGCTTCTTACTTTTTCATCGCTACCATTTCGCATATATCTCTCTCGTCGCTCTCCTTCCTTCTGTCTGCTTCTCTATCGCTGCGCGCTCTTGCTCACTTTCTCTCCCTTCCTCCCTCTCTCTCTCTCTCTCTCCCCCTCTCTCGTTTACTGTCTCTGTTTCTCTGATCGACCAACCGACAACCAGCCAACTCCATCCTTTGTTCTTCTTTCTTTTTTTCCGTACTTTGGTTCGTTCCCTTTCAGTTTCTTCGTCTTCGGTAGCTCCATCGTCATCGTCGTCATCGTTGTCATCGTTGTCATCGTTGCCATCGTTATCATCGCGATTGTGTTGTACGCAGCTACAACGGTACATCGGTTACAGTACTGTTTTTTATTTCCGCATTTCATGCGTTGTCTTTTTCCTTTGTTCCGTCGTCGTCGTCGTTGTCTTCGTCGTCCTCGTTCTCGTCCTCGTTCTCGTCCTCGTCCCCGTCCTCGTCATCGTCATCGTCATCGGCATTGTCAAACGCGCAAAGTCCGGGCATACAATTTCAAAGTGTACCGTTCCGGCAGTTGACGACGATACTTCGATCCATCTTCGATGGATGCATCGTATACAAACTCGAGGAATACAGTCGTTGTCAACGAGGTCCGTATCTCTTTCTTTCTCTCTCCTTCTCACTCTCCGTCTCTCTTCCCTTCCCTCTGCCTCTTTCTCTCTCTTCGTCCGACTTGATTTATCTCTCCGTACCTGTCTTTCTCGTACTCTGTTTCTCTTTCCTTTGTCTTGCTCCATTTCTATCTCTTTCTCTCTCCCTCTTTCTTTCTCTTTTACTCGCGTCCTATCTCTTTTTCTCGTTCGACGATCGTTACGTGCTATTAGAATGTCAATGAGCGTTGTCCTCGCCAGTTGAACGGTCGGAACAGTCGCCAACGAAAAATTGACTCTTTCTTTTCGAACTTGTTCCCTCCGCTTTGTCTCTCTTCGTGCGTCTCTTCGTGTCTTTGTCTCTCCCTGTCTCCCCTCTTCCCTCTCCAGACATCGTTCCCCCTCTGCACAGCGTCTAACTTGTGTGGGTGCTTTTACGCGCACGAATCCTTGCTCCGCATCGAATCGGAACATCGTCGTCGTCTACGTCGTCTTCGTAGTCTTCGTAGTCTTCGTAGTCTTCGTAGTCGCGCGTCTCTGGTCTCGCGGAACGTGGTCGCCACGCGGTTACGTTCGATTGTTGCAAGAGCACGTTGCAGCCTTGCGGATTTGGAGGGAAAATTGGTCAACCGTTTACACAGGGTTTCGTGCACTTGGTAATACAAACAGGCAACCGCGTGATTTTACCAAAAAGTAAATAAATAAGCTAGAGTATAAAATGAAAAAGCTTATTCTACATTTTTTATTTATTTTTTTTACCACCACCGGCTACGCGACGCTCCGTATATCCGACCAACCAATCCGACTTTCGCGTACACGAACTGAAACCGCGCGCGTCACGGATCGGAGATGCTCCTTGACACGCGTTTTTCCGACG
The DNA here is from genome assembly GCA_019453375.1 of Ctenoplectra terminalis. Lineage (NCBI taxonomy): Eukaryota > Metazoa > Arthropoda > Insecta > Hymenoptera > Apidae > Ctenoplectra > Ctenoplectra terminalis. The sequence goes on from SMSQ01008434.1 coordinate 86,292, forward strand.
ATCCAAGGATTCGACCGATCCTTCGTTTCTCTCTGGATCCGTTTCTTCGATACTCTACTCGCGAAATCGAATTTCGCTTTCGGATCGAAATTGTTCCCTCCTCGAAGGAATCGGTCGGAGCAGACGCGTACAATCGCGTTCGGTTTCGAACTCGAAACGTAAACGCCGACCGATATTTCGTCGATCTTGCGTCGACGCCTTCCGAATTTCATTTGTTCGCCGTACTTCTCTCCGCCGTATCTTGGACCTTACTTTCCGATGCAAAGTGTCGCGGTGAAAAGGAATCGGTAAAGAAATATCGATCGAAATGGAATAGGATTTACCGATTGTAACGCATCGACCTCGCTGTTCCTTTTAAAAATCGGATCGAACAGATTTTCTTTTCAGACGACGAGCAGCGGCGTTGAGACGCGATTCGATCCTGTTTTATCGTACGCGAGTCGACGTCACGATTGCATTGATCGCGTCGATCTTGTCGCGTTGCGCGAGAAATCGTTAGAAATCGATCGGGTTACGTTGCGTTTCGTGTTCGATTTTGACACGAGATAAAACACCGTTTCGACGAAGACAGCCGTGTCTTCTGTTCAGGATACGACGAAAAGAATAATTCCGTTCGTGCGCGAAGGGAAATTTATCGAGCGATTAATATTCGCGAATGATTTTACGCCGAAGACGCGATCGATTTCATTTTCCCGGGGACGATCCGTGCAATTATTTTCGAATTTTGAAAGTACGCGAAGGAAAGAGCGAGACAGGGAGGGAATCGTGTTGAGAAACGATTTAGGTTTACTCGACCGAGGTACCGAGACAAGTTCAATGACTCGCATCGCAAGGTCGTTCAAAGACACACGCATGTGTGACGTGATAGGTGACCGAACTTTAAAGAATCGTCATCGTTGCGTCGCGTTTATACAGGACGACGTAAAATTAATACGGACAAAAATTTCGAGCGTCAAATTGTTGCGGTTCGTTTCTTGTGCTCGATTCTTATCGTTCTAGAGTTTCAAATTTGCTCACTGTTTTTAATATATATATATATATTTTATATTTTTTATTTCTATTCAAAACTTAGAATTACGTTACATTTTTATTATCTTATATTTTCAAAAGTGGCGCGATTCTGTCGCCGTTTCAAAAATCGTTCGCCGTACCGCGTGATGGCCGCTCGTTTCTCTATCGTTCTGACAGTTTTACGAAACGGCGTCGCGTGTTTATAAACTTTTTGACGCCGTCCAACGATGAACGCGAGGCTCACGGCCTCTCGAACGGCATATCCATTCTGTTTAACCGAAACGAAACGAGTTACGTTTAACCGATCGTAATTGTCTATTTTCGTTAAAAAAAAAAAAAAGAAGAAGAAGAAGAAACAAAAAATTGGAAGCTATGAAACGGTATTTATAGAGGGATCGATAGGCGGATCTCGTATCGATTCCGCGAACGCTCTGTTTTCCGCTCATCGGTTTAGAAATCGGCATAGAAACATTTGTAAAATCTCTTCCCTCGCACAATTAACTGTTTATTAATTATGCTTGGAAAATCGATCGACCGACGGTTCAATGTACCGCTCTGATTTGTACTTTACGTTTGCTTCGACGGCTGCAAATTGTTGGTAAAAACGTATCTCGTGTATTATCCGGAGAATAAGAAATTCGAAAGAGAACGAAGCCGTTCTTCCGTGTTTAAAAGTTACAGGAAATTTTAGAATAGATAGGTAGGTGACGCGTCTATAATATAGAAAAAGCAGAAAAAATGAGACGGATAAGAAAATTAGGTAACGGAATGAAAGAAAGAAAGAAAAGAAAAAAAAAGAAAGGAACGAAACTTTCGCTTTTTTCGACGGAGAAACTCTTGAAAGCACAGATATAGTCGAGGATAGTTGAGGATCGTAGATTGGAGTAAGATCGGTAATGTTTGGACGTAAAAACTGCAGGACTCTTGCGATGACCGATGACGATCACAATTGTTTTAGAAAAAAGTAAGTCGCGTTGGTGTAAGAGGAGGGGGCCAGGTCGGGCAAGATGTACAAGCGGTCGAAGAATCTGGTGCAAGCGGTCAATGGTGGAGGCAACAGCATCCATCGTATCATCACCATCATCACCACCAGCATCATCACCATTATCATCATCAAGCCGGTTATTACACATCGCAATCGCACGCTCACAACAACCCTGTCACGACCATGAAGCAGTCTTACATGCAGGTTGGTCAACTTGTACTGTCACGCATGCCACTTTGCTCTCGCTTCGCGTTATCATTGACTAAATGGTCCTATTCTTCGAACACCTAACTTGTGTTCGCGTTACCTCGAGCTTAACTTCGACTTGAATTTCACCGATCGGCGCGTATGTTTTTCTTTTTCGTAGCCCTCGACGAAACGAACCTGAGCTGTCTCGTGGCAAATTCATTCAGGTCTGTTTCTTTTTTTCTTCTTCCAGCTAACATGGGTGTTTCACGACGACGAGGCACAAATTAATAAGAAACTGCCGAAAGAGTTGCTGCTTAGGTATCGTAAACACGTACACACTTGTTTTGGCCTCTTTTTTTGCGTCATTTTTATGTAATTTTCTTTGTTTTTTCTTTTCTTTTTTCTTTTTTCTTTTTTCTTTTTTTTTTTTTTTTACCTTTTTTTTCCTTTAACGGCGTCGCATGTTTTGTTCGAAGAATTGTTTAATATATCGTCCGATATATAATCAGATCGAGAAAATATGTAACATAACTGCCGTACTATTGGTAGAATTCTCTCGTATCTCGACGTGGTATCGCTATGCCGGTGCGCGCAAGTAAGCAAAGCCTGGAACGTGTTGGCGCTCGATGGATCCAATTGGCAGAGAATCGATCTCTTCGATTTTCAACGAGACGTAGGGGTAAATGTAACCTTTGACGCGTTGCTTACCACTCGGCGAACTTCTCCCTCTTTCTCCCTCTTTCTCTCTCGATTCTAGCGTATTGAAAAACTTCGACAACATTGTTGGAGCGCGTTTCATTTTTCTTAGTAGCTCTCTTAAATATTTAATTACAGTTCACCGCGCAAAGTCGAATTCCCCGAGATCCGAGAGCGAAGTTTTCAGGTGGCAAGCAATGCGTCGATCGTAAAACCAAGTATCGTTCTCGAGAATCGTCTGTTTGTTCGAAGCTAACGAAAAACGTTTGAAACGCAGGAAAAAGTTATAGAAAATATATCGAAACGATGCGGAGGTTTCCTGAGGCAGCTGTCTCTCAGAGGATGCCAGAGCATCGGAAACAATTCGATGTGCGAGTTGGCTGGATTGTGTCCCAACATCGAGGAACTGAACCTGAGCCAATGCAAAATGATCTCGGACGCCACTTGCGCGGCCCTGAGCAGTCAATGCTCGAAACTCCAACGACTGAATTTGGACTCGTGTCCCGAGATAACGGACCTTTCCCTCAAGGATCTCTCGCGTGGCTGTCCGCTTCTGACTCACATCAACCTGTCCTGGTGTGAGTTACTTACCGACAAGGGAATCGAAGCGTTGGCGAAAGGTTGCCAACAACTCCGCAGCTTTCTATGCAGAGGCTGCCGTCAGTTGACCGATAGAGCTGTCAAATGTTTGGCTGATAATTGTCACAAGTTGGAGGCGATCAGTCTACACGAATGCAGGGTACTCGCGAATGCAATTATCGTGACTCGAGTCGTTTTGCACTCGTATGACTTGTCCAGAGAAGGCTAGCTGCCTGTGTCGCGTGTATATTTCTTAGATCACCGTTAAATCTGTTGTACGAATCGTGTAATTCTAGTGAATAGTAATACCAGCATACGAGTGTAAAGACTTAATATGTTGAGCGTCGTAACCAACACTTTTCTTCTTCTTCTTCTTCTTCTTCAAATATTTATTGAAGTTGTCGCGACGCTGAACCTGTAAAAACTACTTTCTAGCTCAGAGCATGATTTATGAAAACAGATTCATTGCAGAACATAACAGACGATGCGGTCAGAGAACTCAGTGAACAGTGTCCACGATTGCATTACGTTTGTCTATCGAATTGTCCCAATCTAACGGACGCGTCCCTGGTTACACTGGCGCAACACTGCCCACTCCTTAGTGTGCTCGAATGCGTGGCTTGCACTCATTTCACCGACGCGGGATTTCAGGCTCTCGCGAAAGTAAGTTGATCGTAGTAACTTGACTGATCCGGCGTGATCTGAAACAGTCCGGTGGTATTTAGTTAACGCGTTATCTTCGACTTCTAGAATTGCAGACTGCTAGAGAAGATGGACCTGGAAGAGTGCCTTTTGATAACGGACGCCACCCTCATTCACCTCGCCATGGGTTGTCCCAGATTGGAAAAGTTGGTAAGAAAATTTAAACGGTATCTATGGATCGTATAGATTTAACGCGAAACTATCTTTTTAAATCGATGATCGCAATTTATTGTACCCAGAGTTTATCCCACTGTGAACTGATTACCGATGAAGGCATCCGACAATTGGCTCTTTCGCCGTGTGCAGCGGAACATCTGGCGGTGCTGGAATTGGACAACTGCCCTCTAATCACAGATGCCAGTCTGGATCACCTTCTACAGGCCTGCCACAATCTCGAGCGCATCGAGCTTTACGACTGTCAACTCATCACCAGAGCTGGCATACGTAGACTCAGAGTACTGTATTATAAATTAATTTTATTTCTTCTCTGTGAAACAATTTTTTACCGTTCGCAATTAATATTCATTGCCAATGATTCGATAGATAAAACTCTTAATTGTTGAAACCGCATTGATATTTCACTACAATAATCTGTTGGAAAAATTTATAGCAGTTTTGCTCGTTCCTCCTATTAAGGTGCAATCCGATCGTTCTGTTGCAGACGCATTTACCGAACATCAAAGTCCACGCGTACTTCGCACCAGTGACACCACCGCCAAGCGCAGGAGCATCCCGGCAACGGTACTGCCGGTGCTGCGTCATTCTGTGATTCCGCATAAAAGTGACGCTGATGCAAATCGTCCGATGTACCACGCTACCGGTGGACTTTTAATTTCGGTGATCGCCGGTTCACGGCGATCGTGGGACCTTCTCTCTTCCGGTTGCCGGGCCGAGATTCTGGTCGCCTGTCGCCAACAGTGAGAACGAGCCACGTCGTGAATGAAATCGCGAATCCTTCGACAGATATACCAATTCTACTCGCAACACAGGCAACGAGTACAAAAGAACAGTACGTCACCGTCACCTAACTACACACACACACACATAAAGCAACCAGCTGCTACTGCAATTATTATTAATGTGTCGCTGCTATTACCGCTCGCTATAAAAACTATTTTTATCACCGCTCTTCGATACCGTCGCGGTGTACAATGATATCCTTTCTACTGGAATTCTATTAATTTTTTAATAGTACGTGCATCGCTATTAATCACCGTCGTTTCATCATCAGCGTAAATAATTATTTAGCGAAGGAAAGAAATTCTCGGGTTTCGTTGGCGATCGCTTCGTTTCCGATCATACTTGTTGAACACATTTCTTAAGAAAAGGGACGACAAAAACATGGACATCAATGACGATAATGATTACGAGAAAAACGATAACTACTTGTGCGATAAAACGTGTATTTTGTTTTTATTGTTTTTTACATTTTTTTGTAATTAAAGTGACAAGTTTCGCTCCTATACGGGCCAACGCGATCGTACGTATCGATCGCGAGCCCGAAATTCTCACGGTTGGATGTTCCACGTGAAACAAAACGATAAACATATATACATATATTTTTTTAGTACAACGCATTCTCTCTTCTGCTAAACGTTAACGTCAATCGTCAAAGGAAATAAATGTGCGTTCCGTTTCAAGCGATAACGGCACACGGTATGCGTCTAATGATAACACTTTTCTTAAACTCAAAAAGTGGATGACGAACCGAAAAGAAAAAAAACAAAAAGAGGAAAGGAAACGTCGTCGCATTGAACGTCTTTCGAGCTACGTATAAACGCCGTGCTATTATTCTAGACACTCGATTTTTAATGAAGATTCGTGTGTATGCGTGTGTGTGTGTGTGTGTATGGGCGCGCGCGTGCAGGTGTGTGTGAGTATTCTTGTAGCAGTTTCTCAAACGAACACTGCCTATTATAATGTTATTCATAAAAAAGAAAAAAAACAATATAACGAAGAAAACTCGACGAAGAAAAAAATAATAAAAAAAAAAAAAAAATGGAAAAGAAAAGAAATACAAAAAAAATGAGGAAGACAAAGAGAAAAGAGAAGAAGACACGAGCGTCTCAACGATGATCGCAGGTTTTTTTGAATCTCGTCGTGAAACCGTAGAAAAACGTACCGTCGCACGTTCAGATTAAATATACGAATATACATGTTCGTGTCTTCGATGGGAAGTCGCAGAAGCATTTTTTCCTTTTCGCCTCTAAAAATGTTCACGGTTTCACGCGCGCGACTGGTACCGTGACACCTACGAATTTCTTTCCTTTTAACGAGACGCGCGCGCATGTCGCGGGCAACACACTTAAAAGCGAGAAACGTTTAGAAAGAAACCAGCGTGGTTGTCGACTTCTTTTCTTCCTAAAAGAAAACTAAAGAAAAAATAAGATCGATGATGATGAGAGAGAAAAACGAAGAAGAAAAAGATGAAAGAAGAGAAAGAGAGACGAAGACGCGACAGCGTGCGTCTGTCGTGTTTGAAACTCCCGTTTAATCGCTGCTGGCGTTTGACGGTGGCATGTTTATGATGCATTTTAAGAGGATTTGCGGACGGACAGGCGGACAAAGGGTTCTGTTCGCGAATCACGCTTATCGAGTCCCAAACGTACCATATTCCACCTCTCGACGGCCCAGACATATATATGTCTTTTTTTTGTTTTTTGTTTCCTTTTGTTTTTTTTATCTTTTTTTTTCTTTTTTTTTTTCTTTTTTTTCTAATAACTCGTCATGGACTAGGAGAGCACAGACTGACAAAACGAATCAAAGCGTTGATACGTTGAATAACCGATTCACTTGGGCCCAGTGATCGACTCGCTGGCCAATCTTTACTTTTTAAGCCTAGGTTTACGGAACGGTGGCAGCATAAGAACCGTGGTCGTAAATTGTATCGGTTGTGTTTGGTACACACATGCCCGTGATTAGGTGACTACACGTTGTGGACAAGACAGCATGAGGAAATTCGTTCGTTCCCTGTCCCTCGAACCGTGGATACGCACGATGTATGACGAAAAAAAAAAAAAATAGTAAATGAAACAAAAATTCCCAAAGAAAGAAAAGAAAGAATAGAACGGTACGTGTAAAGTAAGAATACGTGGTCTCTCTATTCCCGTTCGTTGAAAAATATATTGCGATTAGAATTTGACACAGTGTCTGTCGTTTGGAAATTCCGATTCCAGGATGACAAAGCATATAGAATGATCAGCCCGATAAGGAGAGCTTGAGTCACTTTGTGTCGCGTGAGTAAGAGAAAACGAAGATAAAAAGATAGAGAAGAATCTTCGACTGTGAGAAAGTTCTCATGACAGAACGTTCGGGTTTTGTAATCGATGTTTTAATTTGGATCGTTGAAAGCGTCGCTTCGGCGCGAGAGCAGCAGCCATATGTTTATATTTTTCTTACCGTAGCCAGGATCGACTATGACGAAGAAGTTTTACATCGAGACCAGACGAATGTTTGTGGAAAAAACGAAACAAAAAAAAAACAAAAAAAAAAAAATAGAAAAAAAGAAAAATGGTGGTCCATCCCAAAGTGCAATAGAGTTGCCACGTGACGCACTCCGTTTCTCTCCTCGTTGTTTCGACGAATTTCATCAATGGTGTGTCGTTACGTCGAGTAAAACAAAGTATCGATTGTTAATCCTTGCTTGCGCGTAAGAAGGACGTACACCACGTATATATTTAATATATATAGCGTGTATAGTTGCCGTAGAAATATAGCGTTGTAGCAAAATCGATCGGACGTCAAAATACAAAATACGGGTGTTCCGATCGTCGAAAGAGCGGCGATACAGATCGATGTCGTGGCGTTTAAAATCAGAACCGTACGCGGTTCACAGTTATAAGGTTCTAATCGTGAGGTAACAAGACGGAAAAGGCTCTCGAAAAAATTGTGGTTCGTTTGATATTGCTAAAAAAAAATGACTCGATATAAATTTTACCGGAAGAATCAATTCCTCGAACTCCTAGTCTTCTCTTCGAACTTTTGAATCGACGATCCGATTTTCTTTTTTTTTTTTCAATCGACCGAAGATCGATCGCGTTATATTTTTGCGCCAACTATAATCAGAATACCGGATGAAGCAACTAGATATATGAATATGAATATGAATATGAATATGAATATAAGTATAAATGCAAATATATAAAAAGTATATATTAACACAAAAATGAAAAAAAAAAACAGTAAAAAATAAATATATAGATAAGATATGTTTTATACGCTGCATGTCATCCTTAGAAGGAAATAACGTGATCATCGTAACGTGTCGTTCGGAGTTGTTTTTTGTCTAGTGATTAAGCAATGCTCGTTTTATAAGCTAATACACGAAAGGGAATCAGCAGGTGTTTTAGATCAGACTTTATCGTAGAGGGACAAACGAACAGCGACACCACTCTGTCCCATCACTAGTGAAACGGTTTCTGACCTCTCGCAAGTCTCGCTAAAGTAACCTGTTCCGTTGTTTCGTCCACGCTCTTCCTTCAAATTTTTTCGTCGCTCCAACAATTGTTAAACGAAACCGTGGACGTATGCACGGCTGTTGCCTGGCGCCTCGTTCGACCGAGTTCGGCTCAAAGTATGAAGTCAATCGCAGTGCCTGAATCGCCGCAAAACTTGTAAATTAATATAATTACGTAGTCGAAATTGCATTGATAATTATGGTGTGGCGGGAGATGTACAAGACTAAAAAAAGAAAAGAAAGAAAATAATATAATAAAACGAAACAAAGACTCTCATATGCCAGCCATTAAGAATTTTCGAGCGTCTCTCTTTGTTTCTGGCGGAAACGAAACATTTCGAACGCCCGACAGCCGTGCACCTGCGAGCAATTAGTGATATTTAGCGATGGACATTCGAACTCTGACGACCCGACTGTGTTCTTGAACCTCTTCGAGTATCGTTCGAATTAAAAAAAAAAATGTGTGAAACGATTCGAAAAATATCTTGTAAGCTTATATCTGCGATATACATGGCGATTTTTTTGAAGTTTTAAATATTTTAAAGCGAGTAGAATTTTTAAGGTGTTCAAGACGCTTTAACATTCGTTTATCGTTGTATCTATCGAACACGCGTAAATGTATGCATTTTTATGGTACTTTAAGTTCAAACTTATTCTCGATGTTGTGAGACTGCATTTAATGCGATTCAAAACTGTACGGCTGGTTCGATTCAATCGAGATACGAAAAGAAAGTAGACGTTTGAATGTCCATCGCTGTTCCACGATTCCCAATATGTACTCCTCGAGCGTATTGCAAACCCGTTCAAAGACGTCCGTGGCAAAAAAAAAAGAAAAAAAAAAAAGAAAGAAAGATAGAAAAAAGGGAAAAAATTAAAAAAGAAAAAGGAAAAGGAAATCACTGTCGAGAAGATCTATAGTTTCTTAATTTTCATAATCGCTTGTGAAATATAATTTTTTAGTAAATTCGTTGATCGTCAATGATCAAAGTCCATTGTGTGGATCGGCGGTCGCAAACTGTTTTGATGTTCAATTGTTAACAATCCACGAATCCGTGAATCGGCATGATCGTTGGTACAACAAATTGTGCGTCGAATATAATAGAATCGAGTCCCGTTAGGTCGAAATATTACGAGACGCAAGAGCCTGTCAGGAATTCTGTTGATTCGGGCGTTAGGAAACCGCGACCGATTTTCGAAAGCGATGTACGTTGGAATTAATTTGCGATTGAAACTGAAAATTGTCGCGATAGCGAACTAAAATTTTAAAGATGAAACAAAAGAGGATAAGAGGAACAAAAGAAGAAGAAAAAGAATGATTGTTCACCGATCGCAGTGTTGTAGTCTGCTAACAATAGTAAGACACGATACGTCGCCATAAAAAGAGATCGTGTCGTAACGACGGTTGAATGAACTGATGCGAAGGAAAGAAACGAACAGGATAAGGGAAGAGAAAGGTGGAAAAAGAGATGAAACGAAGCTTTTGAAGTCGAGTGATCGAGCAAGTGTTTGGCTGTGCAGTAGAATAGGAAAGAGACAGAAAAAAAAACGTTAGAGAGAGAGAGAGAGAGAGAACGTGAGATTCGAGAGAAAGAATGAGAGAAAGAGAGGGTGTGAACGAGAGTGACAAACAATTCAGATGTTAATCGAAGCCAGCGAAAATATCAAATACTATACTGTATATCCCGGTCATGTGTTTTGCCTCCTCGTGTACATTATTTTCATTTCAAAACCGTGTTTTAATACGTAAAAAGATAAAAAATAAAAAAATAAAAAATCTCGATCGCTATCGAGATCCATTTGATTAACGGTTGAACAGTTGAAATGTTGAAAACATGTACGCAACACAATTTAATGGTCTACACGTGTCGGCCTACACGTGCCTCCTAAAATCACGACGATCTCTACTTTTAACTTAAAAATTTTTAAAAATAAAAAAATGTAAGAGAACGTCGCGAAAAGGAACCGAAGAAAGAAAAAAAAAAAAAAATAAAGCAAAACCTACCCTCAGGTTCGTGTAACGAATACTGTAGCTGATTATACATTGACATTTCGCTGCTTCGACAAGCTACAGTCTACCATGTATATATTTTCATTAATGTATGTATAATAAAAAGTATATTCGAGAGAACGATCGGCTCTGTTTAGTGTGCGCTGTCTGTCATTCTTTACGCGGAGTATATTGCGGCCAGAGGATCGATACACGTTTGGAATCGATCGAACATTTCCCGTTACTGAGAATATTTTTGGCTTCTGATTAATATATATTATCGCAACGACGTATTTCTTCTAGAAATAAATATTAAATTACAAAACTCCTTCTTTCTGTCACGTAAAACGTCACCTATCTGCGTTCACCATTCTCGATCAATTTTCAATCGGTGTTGATATAATATTTCATATTCGACAGTATCTTCGTTCCGATTTTATAAAAATTTAAAAACGAATAGGAAAAAAATACACGTCGCGAACAAGAAAATGTAACGAGATAAAAAAAACCGCATCCTTCGGTAGCGCGACGCGGACGATCGGAGAAACTATGAATGAAGTGGCGCGTGTACTTTTTTTATTGAATGAATGAATGCATGCACGCACGCACGCATTCTGCGTGTCACGTGACGCTACTCACGTTGCCTAGCGACGATCTCCATTCGGATCTCACATGGCGGCGCGCCAATTCAGCATTCGAACTATGGCGGACTGATTGCTCGTTGTTGTTGCGATTAAAAATATTGTTTTGTTTCTCTTTCCTGACAATTATTCAAATTANATTTTTAAAAATAAAAAAATGTAAGAGAACGTCGCGAAAAGGAACCGAAGAAAGAAAAAAAAAAAAAAATAAAGCAAAACCTACCCTCAGGTTCGTGTAACGAATACTGTAGCTGATTATACATTGACATTTCGCTGCTTCGACAAGCTACAGTCTACCATGTATATATTTTCATTAATGTATGTATAATAAAAAGTATATTCGAGAGAACGATCGGCTCTGTTTAGTGTGCGCTGTCTGTCATTCTTTACGCGGAGTATATTGCGGCCAGAGGATCGATACACGTTTGGAATCGATCGAACATTTCCCGTTACTGAGAATATTTTTGGCTTCTGATTAATATATATTATCGCAACGACGTATTTCTTCTAGAAATAAATATTAAATTACAAAACTCCTTCTTTCTGTCACGTAAAACGTCACCTATCTGCGTTCACCATTCTCGATCAATTTTCAATCGGTGTTGATATAATATTTCATATTCGGCTGTATCTTCGTTACGATTTTATAAAAATTTAAAAACGAATAGGAAAAAAATACACGTTGTCGCGAACAAGAAAATGTAACGAGATAAAAAAAACCGCATCCTTCGGTAGCGCGACGCGGACGATCGGAGAAACTATGAATGAAGTGGCGCGTGTACTTTTTTTATTGAATGAATGAATGCATGCACGCACGCACGCATTCTGCGTGTCACGTGACGCTACTCACGTTGCCTAGCGACGATCTCCATTCGGATCTCACATGGCGGCGCGCCAATTCAGCATTCGAACTATGGCGGACTGATTGCTCGTTGTTGTTGCGATTAAAAATATTGTTTTGTTTCTCTTTCCTGACAATTATTCAAATTACTTCGTTCGTTCATTACCTGGAAACATATGCGGTCGAACGAACGTTTATCGAAGACGCGTAAAGTTTATTTCGAAGCAAAATCGAAGAGGTTAAGTGAACTTAACCTCCAACATTATTCCGTGCCTTTCACTATCTGTCGTGACGATAAAACAAACGGTATTTTATTTTTTATACGTCCAAAATGATATATTATTACAGATTTAATAAAACAAGATAGTATTACGATTTTTTTTAAATATTTTTTTTCTCGTTTTCATGGTTCCTCGATAAGAAGTAAACATAACCTGTCTCCGATACAAAACACACAATGAGTAAATACAGAAGAAAAGAATCCTCGAGCGAGGATAGCGACAGCGAAGAGGAAAGACGAAAGAAGGATATCAAAGAGAGAGACGAGTTTGCTAATCGGTTGAAAGCAAAAGATGAGAGCAAAATACGTAGAGTGGCTATGCCGGCTGGTTCAGGAGCAGGTAAAAATTATGTTTAATAAATGCACCTAACAAAGATCTTTATGAACAATTTATTATTTTTATTTGAACTGCAATATATTTTACTGTAAATATTCCTGAAACAGCTGAGGCAGCCAAGAGGCTCAAAATTATGGAAACAGATATGCGAGAGAAACTGGTACCGAAACTGCGCGTCGAATCTCGCCGCAAATATTTGGAGAAACGAAAAGAGGACAAGGTGGCCGAGTTGGAGGCCGACATAATCGACGACGAATATTTATTCGAAGAACAGATGTAATACTTCTTTAAAGCAACGCGTAGAAAGATTATACGATGATATCGGACTAACTAGTACTTTTACATATTAGATTGACAGATCGAGAAAGGAAAGAACGGGAGCATAAGAAGCAACTGCTTCAGTTAGCTAAAGAACATGAAAAAGCTAGGGAGCTGGAACGAGTGCAGCGATATCATATGCCCTTGGAGAAGGGAAAACTCGAGCCAGAACAGGAAGTACAGGACAATGAACCGCCCCAATCCGAACAAAGCAAGTGGGAGTCTGATCAGATGTCTTCGGCTGTCTTTCGGTTTGGCGCCAAAGACAGAAAAGGTACGCGATGTTTATTATTAATTCGCGTCTATCTTTAAGCTCGATTATCTAGGGTAGTTTCGACTACTTGTAGCGCAACAGGACTACGACCTTCTGTTGGAGGATGAAGTAGAATTCGTTCAGGCATTGCGTATGCCTGGTAGCGAAAGAGATAGAAGACACGAGGAGAGTCCACCCCCGCAAGTGAAGGCGTTGCAAACTATACAGGAGACGAAGAAGAGTTTACCAATTTATCCGTTTAGAAACGATCTCATTCAGGCTATCAAAGACCACCAGGTATTTTACAGTAATTTCATCATACGAAAGAGACACGTTTAATTATTATTTACTAATTCGCTCTGATACAGGTATTGATTATCGAGGGAGAAACCGGTTCAGGGAAAACCACCCAAATTCCGCAATACCTGTACGAGGCTGGATTCGCGGAGAATAATAAAATTATTGGCTGCACGCAGCCACGAAGAGTAGCTGCCATGTCCGTGGCAGCTAGGGTTGCTCACGAAATGGCTGTGAAATTGGGCAACGAAGTCGGTTACGCGATTCGTTTCGAGGATTGCACTTCCCATCGTACTCGTATTAAATATATGACCGATGGCACGCTGCACCGTGAATTCCTCAGTGAACCGGACTTGGCTTCTTACAGGTATTGAGGCTAGAAAAAGGTTCACATGAAATTTTTAGTAAAATTTAATAATGCTATTCCAATTAATTTTGGTATCTTAATTAACTGCTTTCATTTTCTCTAGCAAAACAACGTTGTTTTCAGTGTTATGATCATCGACGAAGCACACGAGCGTACGTTGCACACGGACATCCTGTTTGGATTGGTAAAGGATATAACAAGGTTTCGGACAGAACTGAAGCTTTTAATTTCCTCCGCCACGTTGGATGCCACAAAGTTTAGCGAGTTCTTCGACGATGCTCCGATATTCCGCATACCCGGCCGACGTTTCCCCGTTGATATTTATTATACAAAAGCGCCAGAAGCGGATTATATCGACGCTTGCGTAGTATCCATTCTCCAAATACATGCCACGCAACCGCATGGTGATATATTAGTATTCTTAACAGGTATTTCGACTGGTACTTCAATTTAATTATAATCAATTATATTACAATAATAATAATAATAATAATATCTTATCAGGTCAAGACGAGATAGAAACGTGTCAGGAAATGTTGCAAGAAAGGGTGAGACGATTAGGTTCGAAATTGGCGGAACTGTTAATTCTACCCGTTTACGCGAATCTCCCGAGCGATATGCAGGCGAAAATATTTCAACCAACTCCGCCTGGGGCAAGAAAAGTACGAAAAACAAACCTTTTATTTTTTATTTATTAAATCTACCAATTTCTCTGCCTAGTTTTTAATATCCTTAACTATTAACTGTTCAGGTGGTTCTTGCTACCAACATAGCAGAAACATCGTTAACTATAGACAATATAGTATACGTGATAGATCCCGGATTCGCGAAACAAAACAATTTTAACTCTCGAACGGGTATGGAAAGTTTAATGGTCGTACCGATTAGCAAAGCCTCCGCTAATCAGAGAGCTGGCAGAGCCGGAAGAGTAGCTCCAGGTAAATGCTTCCGGTTGTACACAGCCTGGGCCTATCAACACGAACTCGAAGACAACACCGTGCCTGAAATTCAGAGGATCAATCTCGGTATTGGCAGTATCATTGAAACATCGTTTCTTTTTTTTCTTCCGTAAATTTTCATTGACCGGTTAAATAATTAAATGACAGGAAATGCTGTGCTGACCCTGAAAGCCCTAGGGATAAACGATCTGGTCCACTTCGATTTCCTGGATCCACCTCCACACGAAACTCTGGTTTTAGCCTTGGAACAGCTGTACGCCTTAGGAGCTTTGAATCATCGTGGAGAATTGACGAAACTTGGTAGAAGAATGGCCGAATTTCCGCTGGATCCTATGATGGCGAAGATGTTGTTGGCCAGCGAACAGTATCGCTGCTCGGAAGAAGTAGCCACGATAGCGGCAATGTTATCGGTGAACGGAGCTATCTTCTACAGGCCTAAGGATAAGATTATTCACGCGGATACGGCTCGAAAAAATTTCCACGTACCTGGTGGTGATCATTTAACATTATTGAACGTGTACAATCAGTGGCAACAGAGTGACTTCAGCACGCATTGGTGTTACGAGAATTTCATTCAGCATCGGTCGATGAAAAGAGCAAGAGACGTCAGAGAGCAGTTAGTTGGACTCATGCAGAGGGTCGAGATGGAACTCGTGTCTGGAATCACAGAAACGGTAAATATTAGAAAGGTGAGTGTAATCAAATTTATGTACTTCTTCTCTCATAGTTTCACTGGTTGTATTTTAATTTTTTATAACAAAATGGAGAGGTGTGAAAGAGTAGATGAATTTAGTCAATGGTGTTTGGTTGAATTTCAGGCTATTACAGCTGGGTATTTCTACCACGTGGCGCGATTATCGAAAGGGGGACACTATAAGACCGCGAAACATAATCAGACGGTATCGATTCATCCTAATAGCTCGTTGTTTCAAGAATTACCGCGCTGGTTGCTCTATCACGAACTGGTTTTTACCACGAAGGAATTTATGCGACAGGTGAGTTATTAGAATATGCAGAGCATCGAGTTTATTCTTCAGTTATCGTTTTTCCCTTGTTTCAAGTAGTTTTTCAAATAATTTTAATCTTTTTGAATTTTACAGGTGACGGAGATCGAAAGCAAGTGGCTTTTAGAGGTAGCTCCACATTATTATAAACCGAAAGAACTGGAGGACTCTACGAATAAAAAAATGCCAAAAATCGCGGGCAGATCGCGCCCAGATGGAACCAATTAATGGTAAAATTAGTATAAGTTAATGAAATACTGGTACAATTAATAGTTTGTATAAAATTGCATTGTAGAAAAAGCTGTGACTTTTGCAACATTATTTTTTAAGTAAAACATAGGAAATAAAATATCGTGTATTCTCATAAGGCATTTGTATCTCGTAATATAGAAAATAAGTGTACTGTACAATACATATATTTGTAATTAACAAATGAAGTCGGAATTTTTTGTACTTTCTTGTAAATACATTTTATTTTAATAAAAAAAAAAGAAAGAAATAGTTGAAAGGAAACGGTCTTCTTTATTTCTCGTAATGAAAATTAAATAAACGTATCGCAACGTGTTACGGTTTACTTCTTCCTCGACAAGTTCTCGGTTTATCGCATCTTGTTTCCTATTGCATTGCTATTTAAAGCTTCCTGTAAATAAAGAAATCGATTTTGTATAGGCAAACGGCGTTATGTTAGAAACATAATAAAAGATAAAGGACCCTAATTTTAAGGTATACGGTTACGCAAAAAATTCATGAAAATGTAACTTTACCAGCGGTACTGTTATACAGTAGACATTACGATAATGATACGCTGCATGCATACGAAGGTAGACAACCGTGGACAATATCATTCTCGTAAAAAAGAAGCTATGGATATACTCTACCTATGGTGATCAGTGTTTCATAAAATTTTCCTCAGACTTCTATACGCGAGTTAAATTCTTTCACGATAGAAAATATTTTATCCGCTTAACGAGTAAACGTCCATTCACGTTTTAATTGGAATTCTTTCACCGAATGATAAAATAGTTAATGAAAAATTAGATAAGTGACAACATTAGTGATACGTTGCATAAAAAATATATTTTGAGATTTTTTATTTTATTCTCCTGCAAAAGTATTCGCGTATCGTCTTCTTTTTTTCCTTGTTAATTTTTTTCTCAAGTGAAACATGGGAATTCTACAGCCAGCTTTTAATATACTAATTATCTGCGGATGCTGGAGACCATCCTCCTGTCGAACAATGTACGAAAAGACGCTCTACATGATGTACACGATCTTCGTGTTCCTTTTGGTGCACAGCTTCTGCGTATCGCAATTTCTGAATCTGATACTGAACGTAAGAACAGCAGACGAGTTAAGCGAAAACTTGTACATGTTCATCGCGACCGTTCTTTCATGCTGCAAAATCGTCACGCTTCTGAACAATCATAAAGAAATTAAAATCCTTAGCAGTAAACTAGAGGAGGAACCTTGTAAGCCAATGAACACCGAGGAGATTGTAATTCAGAATAAATTCGACAAGAATATTGGGTAAATAACGATAACATAAAAAAACTCTTCTAATTGACTTGTTTGATTAAAAAAATTTTCAAGTATTATTGCCAAATATCTAACGAAATACTGTTCTGTCGCTGTAATTTTTTATTTCTAATTATTTTGCAGCTCTGTTAAAAGAACGATAAAGCTTTTTAATAAACTATTTATAAAAGATTTGGATTATTTTATTAGAAAAAAAGAAAAAAAAAAAAAAAAAAAAAAATTTTAAAAGAGCTACGTANTGTTTAAGAGAGCTACGTTAATTTTCAATTCGCGATTAAGAAGGTAAACCGATAGGCAAACATTTACAGACGATTTACAGGACGATCACCATTTTCTATACAATTCTGGTGGAGTTGACGGTTAGCTGTATGATTCTATCCTCGTTATTCGTCGACTTTAGCGACCAAAAGTTAGCGTACAAAGCCTGGTTACCTTTTGATTATACAGTAGTAAATTACTATTACATCGCGTACGCTCATCAGATCGTCGCTCTGGTTGGTACGTCGCTCTTGAATGTCGCCTGCGACGTGATGATTTGCGGATTGTTCGTTCATATATGCAGCCAACAAGAAATATTGAAGCACAGATTAAAAAGAATCCCGGAAGAATCGAGGCGAGATATTGGGCAGCTCGTGCGTTTTCACGATTACTTATATGGGTTAGTTTTGTTACTTTCAGATCCTTCGTAAAACGAGTATGAGGTAAAACCATGGATTTATTCGATATATTTTAAAAGGTGCTTTTACGATCCATTTTTCACAAAAATCTTATACGTATGTTACGTCTAAATGTAGATACGCATTCACAGTGCAGCAGAAATTTAATGCAATAATAAGCATTCAGCTTTTATCGAGCACTCTGGTGGTTTGTTTTATTCTATACGAATTGGCGAATACGCCAATGAACTCCAAGTGCTTGCAATTCATTTTATACTTGGCCTGTATGATGACGCAGATTTTCTTTTATTGTTGGTACGGCAACCAGATTAAATTAAAGGTATTTCTTATGAAAGAGAAATTAATTTTTATGAAATCAAAGATACTCGATCGAGCCAGAAAATATATTAAGAAATAAACGTTTTTCGTTTCTACTTTGATGGAATGTGCAAGAACAGAGCGTTGAGGTTGTGAATACGATTTTTGAAATGGATTGGATGTCGCTTGATAATAGTAGCCAGAAGAGTTTATTAATTATAATGAGAAGAGCCATTAATCCGATCGAATTGTCTTGTGCGTACATGTTCACCATGGATTTGAATACATTCGTGGCTGTTAGTAGAGAACGTTAAAAGAAATAGGCCATGAAAATAATTTTTCTTTGCTTTTAACTCGAGCACGTTTCTTACAGATACTGAAGATGTCGTATTCAGTGTATAATTTTCTTCAGAGAACGAAAGAATCATAAAGTAAGAAAGATGTAATTTATTTTGCAATTTGATATTTTCAAAGTTTTAATGTTAAATCTTAAAAATTGGAACCATGAGTCTTCGACAGAAATTGTCTGGGATTCTTCGGTAGGAAATAATAATTATGTCCTATGACACAATAAACCGTATAACCGTGCGTATTAAAAATATCAAGGACTTGCCTTTTGAAAGAATCTCTCCCATATTCCTTAATTCTCTGTTCCTCGCAAAGCAAAATCCTTATCGCTTGCAAACACCTGTTTTCGAAACGAATGAAGAGGGCAAAATGCAAGTTCGACTTTCGTACCTGCCATCCGTTAAACCATAAATTATTCGTGTTACTTTGTAGTTTCTGTCAAGAAACTTTTTATGCATTTGTACGAAATTATGATAATAATATAGTCCGTGTCTCAGAAGGGGAAAATTCATGGACAATAATTTCTGTAGGGAATGACTCCTTACTTACTTCAATGAACGTAAAGAATATTAATATTCTATGCATATGCACCGTCATATATGTTCAAATATGTTAGATGCCAATGTATCACATTTCATCGACCCCTTATCCCCTTTTCTATTCGCAATTCGCTATCATCCGGTGGGAATAATATCGAGAACAGAAATCGTATTCGAACTATGTAGACTCTGCGTAGAACGTTGTAGAGCAAACATCGTTTCCGAAGTCTGCTACCGAGTATTCTGTTATCCTCGAAGAAACGTTTACGTTAATTACAATTACAAGATAATGATAAAAAATATCGAGAGTAAGGAAGAAAAATAAAATATGAACGATGCATGTGCTTCGAACGATATTTCATCTTTTAACGTTGTGCGGCTGTTGGAAACCATCAATGCCATCGCCGCTAAAAAAGTTTGCGTACACTATTTACTACTGTTACGTGTTTTTATTGATATACGTTGCCACGTTTTGTCAATTCATGGATTTAATATTGAACGTGGAGACCGAGGAGGAGTTCTGCGACAATTTTTATTTAACCCTGGCAATGATCATTTCTTGTCACAAGATGTACTCCATGTTAATCGGTAATAAAAATATCATCGTTATGAGCAACATGCTGGAAAGCGAGCCTTTTCAACCGGAAACAGAGGAAGAGACCGAGATACGAAACACGTGCGATAGGGAGTCCAGGTAAATAATATTTTACACAGCGTAACACTGTTTCCGATACTAATCCTTAAACTATATTTCCAATTTAAAGTAACAGGAATTTCTAAGAACTTTGCTGTTACATCCAGTTAATCGTTTCTATTTTTATCGTTATTTTTATTTTATAATACCAAAAGCCGAAAGATAAATAGGGCTTAAATTTACGTTAAAAAAAAAAAAAAAAAAAAAAAAAAAAACGACACCTAATTAGCGTTAATAACATTAATACTTATCGAACGACATTATTACTCCTTTATGAATGAATGCAGATCGAACGCGATTTATTACGGTATTCTAGTCGAATTGACGGTGTTGACTTTGTCATTCGGTGGACTGTTCAAAGCAGAAGGCCAAAAGCTGCCATATAGAATATGGTTACCTTACAACTATACTTCGTTAACTGCACATACCTGTATTTACGTTCAGCAAGTCTTGAGTATGGTCATTGGTGCAATAGTACACGTTGCCGTCGATAGCTTAATCTGGGGCTTTTTGATGTACACCTACAGCCAGATCGAGATCTTTAGATGCCGTCTAAAAAAGATCAAGCAAAACGAGAGTAAGATGGTGAAGCTGTGCGTCCGTTACCACGATCTTATCTACCGGTATGGTTTCAGATCCTTGTTCTCTTAAATTTGTTCTATTCCTTTAACTGGTCTGAACATACAAATTTCTACTAGTTGCTCCCGAAGTTTTTTAATATTTGAAAAATAAAATTCATAAAATGAATTCAAGGTTACAAACGAATTAGAAACTTGTTGCACAGTTAAGGGACTAGCAATCATGAGATAAGTATTTCTGATTCGTGCGACAAAATGTCCAACAAAACGATTCCAGATTCGCCATGATGTTAAACGAAGAGATTAAAATGGTGATTTTCGTTCAGTTCACAGTGAGCACGCTGGTAATATGCATCAACTTTTACATATTAACGATAATGGAAATCACAACCGAGAGGGTTTTGCAAATAATAATGTACAATAGCTGTATGTTGACGCAAATATACATTTTCTGTTGGTACGGAAACGAAATTAAGCTCAAGGTATTTTCGCGACGACAACAACGATCGGTTAAATTTAACGGCTCCGTCGGTGAAACCCTTTTTGTGACACTTTTATTTTTTGTCCAGAGTCTCGACATTTCGAACACAATTTTTGAGCTTGATTGGACACTTTTCGATAGAACCACTAAACACGATCTGTTAATGATTATGATGCGTTCAAAGTTTCCCATCGAAATGACTAGTGCTCACGTGGTGTCTATGAATCTGGAATCATTCGTGGCCGTTAGTACAAATAAAATCCATATTTTTAATTCACTGTGTTTAAGAACAAAGCACAACTCTAAAGCGCAGGCACTTTTCCTAATTTTTTTTTTCATCTCTGGTGGAACGTTAAATCGGAAAATATTCAATACAGCTTACGATTCATAGAATTCCTTTTCAAGAAGAAAGCGTACCTACGTTTACTAATCGTTACATTATTCGTATTATCCTAATTTTCCGTTCATCGCAGTTACTGAAGACTTCTTATTCAGCGTACAACCTGCTCCACCGAAGCCAAGAATAATGAACAGATCACTGCTCTTTCTCAAGCGTACCTGTACGATTTTTACGGAAGTAAGAAACAATTCTTGGAAACACGAATAAACGAATTGATCGCTGACGAGCACAAGCGTACGATGCAATAAAAAAGTGTAGAGATCCGTAGTAAATAAATAAATAAATAATATACCAAAATCCTATGTCTATCACCTCTTGTACAATTTATTCCTTCTCTTTCCTCGTTCCAATTATTTCAGTCGAAATGAACGAAAAGATCTATCTGTTGATAAAATTGCAAAAATTTTTTTCAATTCTTCCGAAGGTATACGTTTTAACGATGCATCGGTGTGACACTCACAGATACTTGTTCGATGGTAAAAAAAAAATATTTCAAACATTTACCTCGTCTTATCTGTTAAAAAAAAAGCACACGATATTTCATTTCTCACGGAAACTTGTTTCGACCAATTTGTTAACAACATTCCCTGCTCGTTTCTCTCAAGAANAAAGTTGCAATCTATCGATGACACTCACAGATACTTGTTCGATGGTAAAAAAAAAATATTTCAAACATTTACCTCGTCTTATCTGTTAAAAAAAAAGCACACGATATTTCATTTCTCACGGAAACTTGTTTCGACCAATTTGTTAACAACATTCCCTGCTCGTTTCTCTCAAGAAATACTGTGAAAGATATCGATATTATGTTGATTCGTAATAGGGGGAAATCTAGAGGGATACAGTAAGGGTTGAAACATTATTCTTTGAAATGGAATTACGTGTGTCGCATTGTACCATCGCTTATTACGATAATGAGACGGTTCGTACAGCCGAAGGGTAAGTTCCGACGGAAAACAAAACGATTCGAGGGGTACAAGAGACATCGATACATTACGATCGTCGGTAACATCTGATACTACAACGAGCAAGAATCGTGTTACAAAAATAAGAGTACAGTCGTTTTACATTCAACTTACATTTTAGACAATAAAACGATAAGTTTTGAAGATAAATTTTATCCGTGTTAAAATAACATAATCGAATTTTAGGTTTCGTTAAATCTCGCGTTAACATTATTTTGCATCGACGATGCGCATACTGCGGTGGACGTCTTTTCTGCTCACCATCTGTGGTTGTTTTCCACCCTCCTCGTGGACAACCTCGTTCAAAAGATCTTTGTATTACGTTTATGCGATATTCCCATTGCTATTGTTGAACGCTTCTCTGCTTTTTCAAATGCTAGACATAGTGTTCAATGTAGAAAACCAGGACGACTTCAGCGACAATTTTTGCATAACATTGGTGGTGCTCGTCACATCTCTGAAAATTTCTGCTATACTGGTACGCCGTAACAAGGTCCTATTTTTGTTCTACTCGCTTAAGAGGGAGCCATTTTTACCAGTCAACTCGGAGGAACACGAAATTCGATCTAGATTCGATAACATTACCAAGTAAGTTTCTTCTTAAGCTTTTATCGCCAACCATCGCATAACCGATCCTTTTTATTATTGAAACTTTTTTTTTTCCTCGTTACGTCTTGTTCTCTTTAGCTGGAACACGATTGCCTACACGAGTCTGCTTTTGATCTGCGCATTCTGGATATACGTGAGATCGCTTCTCACGGATTTTAAGGACAGAAAATTAACATTTCGAGCATGGCTACCGTACGATTATTCGTCCGCATCTACATATCTGTTGACCTACGTTTTTCAGGTTACAGCTGCGACGATATGCTGTCTTTCGAGCGTTGCTGGTGATTCTTTGTACAGTGGCCTGCTGATTCACATTTATTGTCAGTTCGAAATATTGGAGCATCGTCTGAGAAACATCAAGAAAGACACGGATTACTCGGTGAAACAATGCGCTCGCCATCACAATCGGATACATAAGTTCGTTTCGCGATACATATTTTCTTTGTTAACTTAAAATAAAGAAGAAGAAAAAATCATGCAGTTACTTGTAATAAAATATCGTGTTATTTATGAATTTTGAAGATTCGCCAAAATGGTGAACAACGAGTTCAAGGTAATCGTGTTCTTTCAATTCTGCATAAGTATGTCGGTGCTCTGTTTTAATCTCTACCGAATGACACAAATCAAAATGAATTCGAAATTCGTGGAAACAGTTCTTTACTCGGTTTGCACGCTGACCCAAATATTTTACTATTGTTGGTACGGCAACGAAGTCAAGCTTAAGGTTCATTGCCACAATGAAAAGATAAGAAAGCACGTTAGAGACATTTTTCTAATCGCCAAATAATTTGATATAATCGTATTCTCCGCAGAGTCTGGAGGTTCCTGATATGATATTCAAAAGCGACTGGATTTCATTAAATAACAGCGCTAAGAGGACTTTTCTAATCGTGATGAAGCATGCGATGAGACCCATCGAGTTTACCAGCGTTCACGTTGTCTCCGTCAATCTTAATTCCTTCATGACAGTCAGTATCGCGTAACTTCGATCCTTTCTTTCTTTTCAACGTAACATTCAGGTGAAAGATCGTCAAACACACTTATGTTATAGTTACTCAAAACATCTTATTCCGCGTTTAACGTGATGCAACAAAGTCGTAAGACGTAAAAAACAAAAACAGGCGAGAAAGATTTCTTAACGTAGAAACGACGTCCTTCATCGATTCGTTCGAACGAAGTATGTTCGCGCGGAAGAGAGAAGAGAAGGAAAACGAGTTGAAATTGTGTACAGTTCAAGCGCAATAAATTTTGAAACATTCAAATGTAGCCAAAGATTTAAAAACGATAACTTTGCAGATAATTTAGTAAAATTTTGTAACGATTCGACGGAGGTTGGCACCGATTTTCGTTTATATTCGATCATTGCGCTGTCAATAAATAACCGTTTTCAAAACCAAAAGGTGCCGAAAAAATAAAAGCAACAAGAGACAAATACATGGTAATAAATGAAAAGCAAAAGTGATAGAAACGCAACGTTGGTTCGATTATCTACTCACGTTCTTTCCATTGTCCTTCTTATTTCTCGTTCGGAATAGAAACACTGACTTTCATTGAAACTCATCGACCAAAATAATTATATAACGCCTACTACCAAATGTTAAAATAAATGCACCATATTTCATTGCTCGCAGAAAAATATTTTAATTAATTTACACGGTAGTCGATATAAAGTGTTATCAGCTATTTATTCCGAAACGATTGCAAACAGTTGTAAAATTTTCTTCTTCTTACTCACAAATTCTGTNGTTGGTTCGATTATCTACTCACGTTCTTTCCATTGTCCTTCTTATTTCTCGTTCGGAATAGAAACACTGACTTTCATTGAAACTCATCGACCAAAATAATTATATAACGCCTACTACCAAATGTTAAAATAAATGCACCATATTTCATTGCTCGCAGAAAAATATTTTAATTAATTTACACGGTAGTCGATATAAAGTGTTATCAGCTATTTATTCCGAAACGATTGCAAACAGTTGTAAAATTTTCTTCTTCTTACTCACAAATTCTGTACCGTGAAACCGCAACCCTTCTGTATCGTACGACCGATCACAGCGAACTAAAAGCATTTCATGTTCTACAGTTTATTGTTTATTAATTTTCGTCGAGGGGGACAGGTAATAGTCGATGAATCGCTACCTATTTCTGGTACAAATTCGACCCTTCTTCGCTTATCGACTTCGTGTTTTTTACCTTCGATCGACTTACAAAATGTCACGTTTCGCGACAGAGTCATCGCAGGTAACGATTTTCCGGCCAATCAAATCGACAACCGTCAACTATGAAACTTTAGAGAAACTTCGCTTGGTAATACAATTTTACCTCGGATGAATTTCCTACCGGAAGGTAATTATACTTTTAACAGTGGAAGCACGAGGGGGATAATAATAATTACAATGTGTTCATCGGCAAGAAAAAAAAAAAAAGAAAATCATTGGGAACAAAAAACGTTGCTGGAGCGGAAAAAACAATTCAGTCGAGAAAAGTTTCTTCGTCGTGTAACTATCAGCGAGCTTTAACAAAGCTTTATCAAGTACAACCGAACTTTGTATCAGCGTATCCAATTTTTTTTATTACATTTTTATGCATATCTTCTTCCAATTAAAAACGAAACATAACGATATTCTATGAGAAAAATTTTTATAGATGGGAAGTTAATATAGAGATAAATAATAAAAGAAAAGAATGCACAAACTTTCTCTATCTTTTGCTCTGCTCATCTGTTGCGGATACTGGAGACCAACAGAATGGCCGGCTCGTTCGCTCAAATATTGGCTTTACAACGTTTACTCGATGTTTATGATTTTGCAACTATACTTTCTCACATTCTGTGCTTGCATAGATTCGTTGATTAGCAAAGATCTCAAGACTGTGACGGACAAATTTTCTCTGTGCATCTCAGTGTTAGGTGTCTGTCTAAAAGTGGCCAATCTGTTTCTTCAGCGTGAAAAAATTATAAACGTGATGAACATTTTGACGAAGGAGAATTCCGTTCCGAGGGATGAACAGGAGAAGATCATTCAACGGAAGAACGAAAGCTACGCGAGGTTTTGCTTCGAATAAAAATATAATTTTATGAAACGTATCCGAGTCGATCTTAAAGAAATTCTTTCTTTCGTTCAAATATTTCTTTGCGGATTGTACTTTTTTTCTCTTTGCTTTGGCCGTCAAGTATTATTCGTAAGTTTCTTACAGAAAACTGACAATATACTGCGAGATCCTGAACGAAGTGGCCGTATTCTTCGCTACCGTGGCGCAATACAACAAACTCATAAGCACGAGAACGTTACCTGTGTCCAACTGGATGCCGTTTGATCTGTCCTCCCAAAAATCATACATGGTATCCCTGTTGTATCAGACGATCGGTCTGATGATTTGTGCGAACACCAGCGTGGCCAACGAAACTCTGATCGCGGGACTGATGATACAAGCTGGCGCACAGTTCGATATATTTTGCCATCGGGCTCAAAATTTGTCCACTTTGCTAATGGAAGAGAGGAGGAATAGCGAATCCAGGGAGGATTGGAAGATCAGGTGTAATAAAATTCTGAGGAACCTGGTTGAATATCATCTTGAAATTTACAAGTAAAGAAAGACGTGTCTTTTTTCTTTTTTTTCTTTTATAGATGGAAGCGTTTAAACGTTCGATATCGAACGTTTTTAAGTTGTTTTTTTTTCCGTACCATGTCTTGATTGCAGATTTACTCAAACAGTGAACACCATATTCCAGTACATTATTTTTCTACAATTTTCCATAAGTTCTACGGTGCTCTGTCTGAGTATCTACAAAATGTCAACGATAGATTCATTCAACGTGAACTTCGTGTGGAGCAGCTCCTATTTGTGCTGTATGCTGATGCAGGTGTATTTATACTGCTGGTTTGGGAACGAGGTGACGTTGAAGGTTGGCATCGTCTTTCGTTTTTATTCTATCATTGTATCTTTGAGTACGTTAAAAACGATATTTTTTTTCTCTTTCTTCAAGCAATAGATACACACAATTCTGACTACCGACTAACGATACAATTAATTGGTAATCATCAGCTTTGTTATCATTTTCTGACGCATATTTTAATTTATGAAATTATTATGCACACCTATTTTAATTTACATGCAACTGCGACAGATGCATCGGTTACAATTTGTAGAGCAACAAAGTGAGCGATGCCATTTACGAAATGGACTGGACGATACTGCCCGATTACGTAATAAAGGATTTATTGTTGATCATGACAAGATCCAAGATACCGGTTAAAATGACCAGTGGTCACGTTGTCGTTTTGTCCGTGCAATCTTTTGTGACCGTTAGTAGAATTTACATATTTCCAAAGGTCAACGTCGAAAATTGCAGGAATTCTAACGATTACACATTTGTAGATCACGAAGATAACATATTCGTCGTACAATCTCTTGACAAATTCTACGAGCAAATGAAAAAACTTCGTTGCTGCTGGTACAATTGTTATCGACTCTATGACTGAACGACTGCTTGTTGTAATCATTTTCATAACTATCGTAAGAATATTTGTATATCCTTTTTATCATTGTACATTATCATGCAACACTTTCATCGATGTACTCGTCGCGAACACTATTGAGAAATAAAATGACAGAATTCATTACCAAAAATTAGCGTACTACTCGTTCCTTGTGACTGTTCGATAGAAATTCAGAAAACTTTCGGTCAATCAGGGATCACTGGATACTTGCAGGATTCAAAGTAAAACTGGTCACGTGTGAGAAAAGAAAGAAATATTCGTTTTGGCTTAGGTCTCTATTATCTTTCATCAAAGAAACATTATTCTCCGGTAACGTCAATTTCATAAATTGCAGGCTTGTCTTTATGCTCAAATTAGAAGTCATCCCGTAAAACGCAACGTTATCGAACAACANAACACCATATTCCAGTACATTATTTTTCTACAATTTTCCATAAGTTCTACGGTGCTCTGTCTGAGTATCTACAAAATGTCAACGATAGATTCATTCAACGTGAACTTCGTGTGGAGCAGCTCCTATTTGTGCTGTATGCTGATGCAGGTGTATTTATACTGCTGGTTTGGGAACGAGGTGACGTTGAAGGTTGGCATCGTCTTTCGTTTTTATTCTATCATTGTATCTTTGAGTACGTTAAAAACGATATTTTTTTTCTCTTTCTTCAAGCAATAGATACACACAATTCTGACTACCGACTAACGATACAATTAATTGGTAATCATCAGCTTTGTTATCATTTTCTGACGCATATTTTAATTTATGAAATTATTATGCACACCTATTTTAATTTACATGCAACTGCGACAGATGCATCGGTTACAATTTGTAGAGCAACAAAGTGAGCGATGCCATTTACGAAATGGACTGGACGATACTGCCCGATTACGTAATAAAGGATTTATTGTTGATCATGACAAGATCCAAGATACCGGTTAAAATGACCAGTGGTCACGTTGTCGTTTTGTCCGTGCAATCTTTTGTGACCGTTAGTAGAATTTACATATTTCCAAAGGTCAACGTCGAAAATTGCAGGAATTCTAACGATTACACATTTGTAGATCACGAAGATAACATATTCGTCGTACAATCTCTTGACAAATTCTACGAGCAAATGAAAAAACTTCGTTGCTGCTGGTACAATTGTTATCGACTCTATGACTGAACGACTGCTTGTTGTAATCATTTTCATAACTATCGTAAGAATATTTGTATATCCTTTTTATCATTGTACATTATCATGCAACACTTTCATCGATGTACTCGTCGCGAACACTATTGAGAAATAAAATGACAGAATTCATTACCAAAAATTAGCGTACTACTCGTTCCTTGTGACTGTTCGATAGAAATTCAGAAAACTTTCGGTCAATCAGGGATCACTGGATACTTGCAGGATTCAAAGTAAAACTGGTCACGTGTGAGAAAAGAAAGAAATATTCGTTTTGGCTTAGGTCTCTGTTATGTTTCATCAAAGAAACATTATTCTCCGGTAACGTCAATTTCATGAATTGCAGGCTTGTCTTTCTGCTCAAATTAGAAGTCATCCCGTAAAACGCAACGTTATCGAACAACACGATAGAACAGGGTGCATCGGTAATAAGTTTTATAAGAATCGTCCCTCAAACGTGCACGAGACGTCACAGAGCGAATATCTTCATGATTTAAACTTTTCACATCGCGGTCTATACATTGATCTTAAGCTTTGCAAATACTCTGGTTTTATTAACGAAAGACAAAAATGAAAATATCGGTCATTTTTACGTTGCTCTCGTGGGTCGGGTGTTGGCGACCAATTTCGTGGTCTTCGCCGTTGAAAACGCTAATCTACAATATCTATATTCTCTTCGTAATACTTCTTTCCATTGCTTTCGTGGCTTCTGAAGTCGGCAGTCTCTTTAACGTAGACAACGTAGACGAATTCGTGGATAACACATACATGTTAGTTAGCATATTTGCGGGTTGTGGAAAATTAGCGAACATGCTGGTTCATCGGAAAGATATTATAAACGTGATGAACGTTTTTACGAAGGAACCATGCGCCACTTCGAACATTGAGGAAAAACAGATTCAAATGAAATTCAACGATCAAGTACGGTAAGTACGATCGATTACTATTAAGTTACCGTTTGACCAACGTGAGATATTTTCACAGGAGAAACACTCTTCGATACACGATGATGATCGAAGCCTCCGTCTGTATGACTATTTTCAACTCGTTATTGACCAATTTTCAACAAAGCAGACTAACTTACAGAGCCTGGATACCTTACGATTATACATCCACGATCGCTTTCTCATTGACTTTTGCTCTTCAGTTGCTATGCGTAGTCATAATGTCCCTGATACACGTTGCTACCGACGTTCTGTTCTTCGGACTGTTGACGCAAATATGCTGTCAATTCGAAATTCTGCTATCGCGTCTGAACGATATAACAAGGAACAGCAAGGCTATTTTACAGAGATACGTTCGCCATCACGACTGCATTTACCGGTAACCGACTCGGTCAAATCGTTCTTCTTAATTCGATCTAACGCGTAATTTAATTGCAGACTAGCCGGAATGGTGAACGAGAGCCTAGATTTATTGATCTTTTCGCAATTGTTCGGAAGCTTTCTGGCGCTCTGCTTGAGCATGATTCTGTTATTAAAGGCAGATATTTTAAGCACCGAATTCTTAGCGGCAATATTTTATTTAGCTACAATAATGTTGCAGAGTTTTCTTTACTGTTGGTACGGGAACGAAGTGAAACTGAAGGTCCGTTCTTCGATCTTCGAGAATCTAATTAACCGTCGAAGAATTTTAGAAGCTCGACGTAACGATAAATGTTGCAACGATTTTTTCAGAGTATCGATCTAGCTGACGTGATGTTTGAACTCGAGTGGACAGGGCTAGACAAGGATGCCAAGAAGACACTTTTAATCGCGATGAATCGGACACGATCACCCATAGAATTGGAGAGTATGCACGTGATCACGGTGAACATTAACTTCTTCATGGTTGTTAGTAACATTACTATTTACGCCTTTTTCCAAAGGCTGGTTACTCGAATCACCGAAAAAAATGTTTGTTGCATCTGCTTTTCTGATTGTAGCTAGTTAAAAGCTCCTATTCGGTGTATAACGTGCTACAAAACTCTCGAAAATAGCAACGAACGAGGGAATGGGCCACGGTCGGATCATAGAGGACCTTTATCGAGTGCATTCGTTCCAATTTTCACGTATCACTGATTTCTTACTGCTTACAATAGACGTTGTGCGAAATAAACATTATAGTTTCTCTAATTATATTACGGTTACAACAAAACTAGTCTAATTAAAGGTTCTACGATTGTTCGATAGACGCAACGAATAATTTTATCCAATACCATGATCGTTTATTAAAATCAGTTTCGAATACCCATGGTATCATTGAGCGACCTGAAAACGTTCGTCTCGATTTCTGTTGTTTCATAATTAGCGATCGATCTATAAATCCAAAGATCACTGGATCCAGCCAGTGTCTCCCAATTGGAAGGTGAGAGAAATTTTCGAGGAGGCGCGAGCAGAAAATAAACGTGCAGGACCCCACCCCCGTAAAACTTTCCGTGGCGATCCATTTTTGGGCTCCCCACCTTCGGCTTCGCCTCGGTTACCGCTTCCTCGTCGAAGAAGAAGCTTTTCGAAGCACCCTCGGGACACTCGACTCGCGCCACTCTGCTCGCTCGGGTTAGGTAAGTCAATTAGCACGGAGATTCTTTCCCGGCGATCGCTTTTCTTTTATTCTCTGGCTGTATCTTCGCTTCGTCTTCGATGATCGATCAGCGTGCTCGATATAATCGGTGATTCGCGGCGCGAGTGTGAAAGAAAGAAAGGAAGAATGTGGATGAACGTGTGCGTGGAATTTTTAATCGTGAAGAATTCACGGAGACCAGACTTCAGGATGTTGAAGACTTTATTCTTCGACAACGGAACCTCATGGAAGAAGGCTGGTTTGATTAATCGCTAACTTTCGTTACCACGACGATACATGACGCTACTAATGGATTTGCTTCATCGACTAACAAGCTTCGGCTTACGAAAAAGCTCTCGTTCGAAAATCCTTGGTTTTTGGACGAGACAGTGCTACAGGGCAGGGAGTCTGGAAGCGAGTTAGTCAGCTTTAGCTCGGAGGAGCTTTTAGCTCGAACGTTTTAAACACGGTTCTGCTTTGGCGATGCTTGTAAGTAGTATTAATCTTCTAACACCGCTTGGCGTTAACAGAATATACTTTTATAAAGTCCAAATGGCTGTTGTGAATTTTAAAATACCGAGCAAAGAAGATGTTGCAAAGAAAGAGTTAACAAGAAATTTCGAAAAATTGATATATCACGGTTCACTTCGTGGCAAAAATAAACCCGTTGCCATCATCGAGTCGTTCCGTTCACGCGTGCTATTTTCAACCGCTAATGTTTACGCAGTGAATCCACCGAATTGCGTGTTTTAAAAGGCAAAACTCGATACCATTTTTATCAATGGACCAATCTTGTTCTATCGATAAATTAATAATTTATTCTAATATTAAGTATCGAGTTGTCCACGCGATAGAAACATAGCAGTGATTTAAATGCTTGCAGGAAGATCATCGATATCGTCGACCGGAACGCTTTTGCAACTATTAACCGCTGCCAATTAATAACAGCACTGCTAATGCTTCAAGAATTTGCTTTTGGGCTTGACGTAACGCAATGTCGTAAGTAGCATTCGCGTAACAATCTTTCTACAACACTAATCCTTTCAAGCGTCGTTTTAACGCCTCCGAAATACGCCTAATAAGAACCTAACAATGCTTGTTTGCGATTAAATAACCCAAGGAATCCAGTATTGTTATTGACCACCGAGGATCTACTTTCCGATGTCATTTTGGCACTCATGAGTAACCAGATGCCAAAACCTTCCAGGTGCTATTAATATCCGGAAAGAGGGTCGAATGTTGCCATTCAACTACCGAACGATCGATTTAATGAATCGGAATATTTCCGTCCCTCGTATAACCCTATATTGTTTGCTTACCGGAATGGCAATGAAACATTATCTACTGTTAATTCATCTGTTCTCCGCCAACTATTTTTTAAACGAACAACATAAACGTCATCGTATACTCAGCGCATACCTACGTTTACGGACGAAAGCTTAAACAAGAGCTTCGTGTTTATCGTTCTGAATAAAAATTTAAAAAAAAAGAAAAAAAAAGAGGAAAAAAAGAGAAAAAAAGGAGAAAAAAAAAGATGGAAAATGGAATAAAAATCGATTTAAAAGGCTCGACAAATACCAAAAACTAAACGCGCAGGGTTGAATCGCGATATCGCGAGATGGCGACGATGATTTCGTAAATGCTATTAATACGCGGCAGTTAGATCGAATGTCGGTCGTCGGTGGCGGCCAAGTAAAGCCCGTTCTTCTGGGTTACACTCGTGCTTTTTGGCCACCTCGCCTTGCGGCCTCACTAACGTCCGCCGCCGTCCTCTCTTCGTCGTTTCGCGCATATTTATAGAGCCTGCCTATGGATGCTATTTCCGTAGACGCACCGCGCCGATGTGCCCCGTTCCTCCTTCCCGAAAAGTCGGACGGTATCATCCACCGGATTATGACTCGCAGAACTCACGGGGAATCGTGAAAATATGCAAGCCGCTCTATCTAGCCGTTCCTTGTACTTTGTCCGTTTGCTGGTTCGTCTATTTTCAGGGTTAGAACGATGACGAGCCGCGTGTGCTTCGAGTCGTATGCACCTACGATCGTATACAAAGGATATTTGTATGGGACAAATGTCGTATCTTTGAAAAATAGCACATGTTTATTTCAAATTTGATAAATTTGAAATTTAAATTCGTTTGTTAAAAAAGGAAATATCTATCGATTATTCGCAAACAATGTTCCACTATCATTGAGAAGAGAAAGTTTATGCTGTTCGATTAAATTGTCAAACACTGTTCCTCGCGTCCGTAACATTCCCAAGTTTCTAACGTCTAATCAGAAACTACTCGGAACGATGTTCGATCGATCGATAAAGGAAAGGGATATGGACGATTTCAGCAAACTCGATAGTTTCTCGAAGGAAGCCGGCAAAAGAAAAAGGCCGCCATCATGGACGCGATCAAGAAGAAGATGCAAGCGATGAAGCTTGAGAAGGACAATGCGATGGATAAAGCCGATGCCTGCGAGGGGCAGGCGAAGGAGGCGAATATGCGCGCGGATAAGGTGAACGAAGAAGTCGGCGAGTTGCAGAAGAAGCTTACTCAGGTAGAAGGTGATCTCCAAGCCAACAAACAAGCTCTGGAACAGGCCAACAAGGACCTCGAAGAAAAGGAGAAGGCTCTGACCAACGTGAGTGCCCTTCGTTAAGTTTCTCCTGTTACGATTACAAATTACACTCTAACTGTCGTTGGTCCAGTTTATCTTGGACCGAATCCAAATCAATTTTTCATCGGCAAGTTTTACTTATATTTATACCATGGATTCTTCGTTTTAAGATCAATGACTCAGTGTGACGCAGTTTCACGCTTGCAATGGCGTCTCGTAACCCGAAAAATCATCTGTTCCATCCTGTTCTCCGTGTTTCTTCTTGCTTATTGTTAAAGGCACGAGGGTCAATGAGTCACTTGGAGTTTTCTAATTTCAGGCCGAATCCGAGGTCGCCGCTCTGAACCGAAAAGTGCAACTGATTGAAGAGGACTTGGAGAGATCCGAGGAACGATTGAACACTGCCACCGCTAAATTGGCTGAAGCTTCTCAAGCCGCTGATGAATCCAGCCGGTAGATATTTCAAAAAATAACAAAAAAATCAATCGCGAAGCGGCACAATGATTCGAGATGAAATAATGTTATCGAACGTAATTGCAGTATGTGCAAAGTGTTGGAAAACCGTGCACAGCAGGATGAAGAGAGGATGGATCAGCTGACGAACCAATTGAAAGAGGCGCGTTTACTCGCTGAGGACGCTGATGGAAAATCGGACGAAGTATCGCGAAAGCTGGCCTTCGTTGAAGACGAACTGGAAGTCGCTGAGGATCGAGTCAAATCTGGTGAAGCGTAAGTTTCCTTTTCTTATCGCCGAGCAATGTAATTCATATGTAACTGTTCACACTTAAAGTTCCTTTCTCATTACCGCAGCAAGATCATGGAGCTGGAAGAAGAACTTAAGGTTGTCGGTAACAGCTTGAAATCTTTAGAAGTATCCGAAGAGAAGGTGAGTTGGCCGTGGCTTTCTTTATTAAAGATGAATTGGTTGATTGATAATATAATTTGGTCGATCGAATTGATTTAGGCTAATCAAAGAGTCGAGGAATTCAAGCGTCAGCTCAAAACCTTGACGGTGAAACTGAAGGAGGCCGAAGCCCGTGCTGAATTCGCTGAAAAAACGGTCAAGAAGCTCCAGAAGGAGGTTGACAGGCTCGAAGGTCAGTTTGAACATTTTTTTTTTCTCCCTCTGTTTTAACATGTTTCTCAATTGCGATGTACACGCTCGAACAGCGCCCGTTAATGAATAAGGGATGAATTTAGTTTTTGTTTTGAAAAATACTTGTTACTTTGTTACCATACAACGTTCTCAAAGTATTTTCCACCAAATTTAAACAACTGTCCGATGTAATTTGGCAAGATGACAACGACGATTCCGTTATCCGGTACTACTGGAATGGAATCAAAGATTCGTGGTCAATTTGCCAACCTTGAGCAAAAGTTGCACACTCGATGAGCGATTAATTTTCGCAAATATTTTATCAGCTCAATGATTCGATCGATCCGAATCATCGAACCGAATATATTTAAGAGATTAGTTTAAGAAAAAAAATATTTTACTTTTACTTGAAGCTTTATAGTTACAGAGATTGCGAAGGTAGTGTTCGTTAATAGATATCCGCGTTAATGAGCGACACTTCATCGTGCAACACAACTAATTTTCTTTACAGACGTATTGCACCAGCAGAAGGAGAAACGCAAATCAATTTGCGAAGAATTGGACAAGACATTCTCTGAGCTTTCTGGCTACTAAAACAAAAAAAAAAAAAAAAAAAAAAAAAAAAAAAAAAAAAAAAAAAAAAAAAAAATATCACTCGTACCAGTTTCAAATTTTCTCGTTTATTCCTCAACACAATACATATCTATTCGTTTCTGTCTCGTTATATTGTCTGTTTCAAAGATACTTTTCCGCTTTAGCTGTTTTTTTTCCTTTTTCGCTGTAATAGCTTCCAAAATTGGGCGTACTTTTTTATTACCACTTTAACAAACTTTTTTTCACGAAAAAAAAAAAAAAAAAANNNTTATTATTTTCATTTTTATTTGCCGCCCGATCATCGTTTTTTCAATCGTCCGATTTGGGAGCGCCCTGCTTAATTTTTTTTTTTTTCTTTTTTTTTTTGTAAGAACAGATTAATTCCTATTTGTCGTTTACGTT
>SMSQ01008434.1:126813-138669 GCA_019453375.1 Ctenoplectra terminalis
TTTTTTTTTTTTTCTTTCCCCGATGCATAATCTATGCATGCCTTCGTAACGGAAATGAAAGTGTCCGGTCGATAAAGTAAAATGAAAGTATACGAAATTTGAGTCGTACATCCAGATAAAAGCGGACTTCTCCTTTTTTTTATCGAGGAGATCGGTATCTACAAAATTCTTCTGGGATCTTATGTATTACTTATTGTTGTTTTATATTAATGTGAAAGAATCTCTGTTGTAAGCTCAAATAACTTAATGACTTAATACATAGAATAATAATATGTAATAAAGGATGTCATGATTTAAGCTACAGACGGTCACGATGCGAAGAACTGTTGAAGGCGCTGCACCGTTCTACGATCCAGAGCACACAGATCAAAGTCAAATGTCTTCTTTGTGATCTCGTATTGACCGGTCTCCGCGATCACTTGAACAACTCTTTGCAACTCTTGATTATCTTGCAAGGTCATTATTTTTTGCTGCAAGTCCTTCAATTGCAACACATAATCTTCCGAAAACACTGGCGGCTCACCCATGTCTGAATCAACCAAAGTACTGTTCGTTGAATCAGGCGCCACTTGTTCCGCTTCCGCCTCGGCACCCTTCTCGATGATTTGTTCCGTGGCGCCACGATCCTCTTTGTCCTTCATATGAAGTGTTTCTTGGTCCACCACGACTGGTGATTGACTCGATGAAACAGGTTCCAAAGGAGGTGACGTCGAATGACCTCTGTCCTTTTCTCTTTTAATCACATGTTCATCATCGCCTTTACTATCGCTTCTTCTTTTCCTCTTTCGAGTCTCCTTCTCCTCCCCTTTGCTCCCCTTGGGTTTTTCTCTTTTATTCCGATCCACTTTCTCCTTTTTTATGTCCATTGGTATCGCGGGCGAAACTGGCTTCGCCATTTCCATCGGCGGAGTAGACACCGTTAAATTATCCACCTCTTTCTTAATAGTAGGCACTAATTTTGATTCGGAAAAGGAATCCTCATTTATGGATGGCGCTGAATCGCTGCTATCCCTTTCTGGCATTTCCGCCAACCGGGTCGAGAGAGGGTTAGCTACTGAAACATTAGGCACATTATTTTGCTTCTCCGTTGACGATTTTATCCTGTCCCGTTTTTCCTTTTTCTCCCTATCCTTGCTACTATCCCGTTTGTCCTTTTTATCTCTTTTCTTGTGCTTGTGCTTTTGCCTGTCCTTCTCACTTTTACCATCCTTCGTTTTATCGGATTTCTCGGTCTTCTCCGATTTTTCTGTCTTCAACAACTTTTCATCCTTTGGTTTCTCACTCTCCTTTGGAGGTTTCGGCGATTTTCTTCCATCTTTCGCCGATTTGTATTCCTGACTTTTTTCTTTCTCGGACTTCTCCGATTTCTCTGGCTTATCACTCTTCTTTTCGACTATTTTTACGGCTTCTTTTGAAGCAGATCGTTCTCCTTCCTTGTACTTATCTTTCCGTTCTTTATCTCGATCTTCTTTATGCTTTTTCTTGTCCTTTTTCTTCTCGCTCTTTGAAGAATCAGCAACGTTCTTCGAGCTATCTTTTAATTTATCCTTTTCCTTAGTCTTGTCCTTCTCTTTCTCTGCGGTTATCTTTTTTAATTCTTTCTCCTTGGATTTCGGAGAAGCCGGTCTTTTTGCAGGAGGAATAGATGGACTGGGTGGTCTTTTCAACGGAACTGACGGGGGTGACGGAGGTCTTTTGTTAGAAGGGCTAGAATGACTTTTATTTCCCGGACTAGGAGGCCTTTTTGATTTATCTTTGCTTCGATTTTTATCTTTAGGCTGATCCTTGATCTTTTTATCCTTTTTATCGTCCACCTTCTCTTTTTTACTATCTTTGTGAGGGCTGTCTTTAAGCTTTGTTTTGTCCACCTTGTCAGACTTTTCTGTGGTAACTAAAGATTTGGAAACCGACGATTTTTCGGGTTGCGTAGGCTTCTTAATGTCCTGAGGAACTTTTGTAGGTTTCAAAGGAGTTCCAAACAATTCGGCAAAAGAATTGGAGGTTTTTGACTCTACATTTTTGTGCCTTTTTGAATCGCTTCCGCTCAACTTTGGTTTACCAACCATAGTTGGGGTTTTAGTTTCACTCTTTTCAGCTGAATTTTCAGAACTGGACACGAGAACCTAATCATATAATGTTTATTACGAGCTTTGCAATACTTTAAGCATCCATGGAAGATAGGATTAGATATACTTACACCACCACCCTTCAATAATTTCCTCCTAAATTCATCCGAAGGGTTATTAATTATTTCGGTATGTTGTATAACATTTGTAATTGCAGGACCGCTCGATTGTAAATTAAGGTCGTATAAAATTTCTATCTTTTTGGTACCTTCATCCTTGTTTTTTAAATAAATATGAATCGGTATCTCAAAACCAGCATAACCGGACTCTTTTATCACAAATGGTGGCTCTTTTAAGACCCTCTTTGGTTTTGAGAATGTTTCGTGTAATTGAAAAACCACTGAAATTTAAAAGTAGAACGCGTCAGGATAAGGTTCGTCCGGTATTAAAAAATGGACAGTGTTCGTCCAAAAGTATGTTTACCTTTCTCAACATAGTGGTGAATATCAGCATTGTCAATACCACGCACAAATACTTCCCAATCGTGAGTATAACCCTGAGGGGTGGTACGCATACGTAACATTGACGCGTGCCCACATTCTAATGTAATGCGAATTGCCATTCTCTCATATGAAATTTTTGATACACAATTTTTTCAAAGAAAAAATAGAGGGAGCTAATTATGCGGGTAAACACAGCAATTACATTACATTTTTATTTATCTCGGTACACGTGAATGAAATCTTTGACGAATCATTAACTATAAGGTCCTTCACAGAGCATTTGTGACGTTGTAAACCATTGTCTAGCAACTTATGCTAAATGTATAAGTAATGACAACACTTCTTTCCTAATTTTCGAACTCTTGAGATTCTGGTACATCGTTTGGTTACACTTGTTTTGTATGAAAGTGTTGACCACCTCATTAGAGTAGAATATCGTGTTAAACGAGAAGTTTGCTGGAGGCAATTCGCCTCGTTAGAGTTACGATAATACTATAATTTTCTTTAAGCTAAATCCGATTCGATTATCAACAGGTAAACTTTACACCAACCAGAACTAGTCGCCATACTCGTTATTCCGTATACTAGAACTTAAAAAAGCTCAAATGTGCTGCCATCTGCAGGCAAATACTATTCTTTCTTCGAGAATGCTAATCTTAATTCTTACTTTTCTACAATTTTGTCCAATCCTTGATTGAATAGATGATACATTGTTTATTATTAGAACATGCTGTTACGAGATATTTAAGCATTGTTTATTGCTCAACACTTTTGGTATATATCGACTGCTAAAATATCATTCAAATACTGATTAATAGTTCACTATTTTAAGGTGAATTTACAATAACTTTAGTACTCGAGATAACAGATTGAAATATACTTTCCTCGAGATCGATAGATATGCTGGTATAAAATAATAAATCGTAAGTAAATTTATTATGAACCAGACAAGTCATACTTGAAGGAAACAAATCCCTTTCGTATAATATTATTTGTCAATGTATAAAGAGGAACAAGCCTAGTATTTATTGCAAATGTAACCCGCTGATACTCTAATTTTACAAATTGTCATATTTATTTAAGAAAAATGTTATCCGCTATTGTGAGAGAGCACCAAAGCAAACAAGCTGCAAGAAAAGAAAGGCAAGGTAAAGCTGACGAACTCTTGATCTATCATAAATCGATTACAATCATGAATGACTATATCGAATATTATTATATATAACAGAGCAGAAAAGAAAAGAAGCTGTGCAAGCTGCAAGCAACTTGACGCAAGCTTTGGTTGATCACCTAAATGTAGGGTAAGTATTAGATATTTCTTGGCAACGAACAAATACAATATAACTGTTTATTAAACAAGTTTATATTATCGTATAGAGTAGCACAGGCATATCTGAATCAAAAGAAGTTAGATGCAGAAGCAAAGCAATTGCAACACAGCGCGACAAATTTTGCAAAGCAAACACAATCATGGTTGAATTTGGTGGAAGCTTTTTCCAGTGCATTGAAAGAAATTGGCGATGCCGAAAATTGGGCACGTAGCATCGAAGGAGATATGAGGACTATAGCAACTGCCTTGGAATATTCTTACAAAGGTAAGCGATCGTGCGTATTTAATATAATTTTGTATTTTGTACGTGTAGAAAAAGAAAACAAATATGAATCGACGTGATTATTTTAGCAACTCAAGAAGCTCAAGGACCCAGTGCTACTTAAACGTTTAAAAATGTACACCTTATTATCTTGGTTAAAAGGATCATAACAATAAGAGTTATTAAATGTTGTTATAAATTTTAATGTTGTTTTATGTTTGTATTATTATGTGTTAAAATAAATATGGTTATCATGTTTTCTTACATAGAAGAGCTTATTTATTTATTTAAATAGTGTTTGAGATACCTCTAGTTATATAGTCTAGTGATATTTTTGGATATCAGGACTACCATATATCTAAACGTAAACAATGTTCGAGCTATGATATTGGTAAGTTAAGAAGTAATCATGGCAGCCGGCCCTATTGCCGAACGTAATCAAGGTAAGTTTCTGTTTAAGGTATATTTATTATAATATTTTGACATT
The DNA here is from genome assembly GCA_019453375.1 of Ctenoplectra terminalis. NCBI lineage: Eukaryota > Metazoa > Arthropoda > Insecta > Hymenoptera > Apidae > Ctenoplectra > Ctenoplectra terminalis. The sequence goes on from SMSQ01008434.1 coordinate 131,462, forward strand.
TTTGTTTTAATTGTCATTTATGGAGTAGCCAATAATTTTTATGTTACTAATTCCTTATAATATATTAAGGTTAAAAATATTGTGTTATATTAGGTTATATGTATATAAACACTGCCTGTAAATTTTTGAAATTTCTGTTAACTATTTATCGATTTTTTGCACTGTAAATAAAATATTTTATTTTTTTAGATGCCACAATATACGTGGGTGGACTGGACGACAAAGTTACAGAATCTCTCATGTGGGAGCTGTTTGTTCAATCAGGACCAGTGGGTACGTATCGTTCCATTATTATACGTCCTAATTTTAAATGTACAAGTAATCGAATGAACTTAATTTTTTCAGTTAATGTCCATATGCCTAAAGATAGGGTGACTCAAATGCATCAAGGCTATGGATTTGTAGAATTTATGGGAGAAGAAGACGCGGACTATGCTATTAAAATAATGAATATGATAAAGCTCTATGGGAAACCAATAAGAGTAAATAAAGCAAGCGCTCATCAAAAGAATCTAGACGTCGGAGCTAATATCTTTATTGGAAATCTCGATCCTGAAGTAGACGAAAAACTATTATACGACACCTTCAGCGCGTTTGGAGTAATCCTTCAAACACCAAAGGTAACATATCCTGCTAATAGCAATTAATAATAATGGTTTAGAAAATTTATAAAAAAAAATTTGTTTCAGATAATGAGAGATCCCGAGACAGGAAATTCAAAAGGTTTCGCATTCATAAACTTTGCCTCGTTCGATGCTTCCGATGCAAGTATAGAGGCAATGAATGGTCAATATCTATGTAACAGACCTATTTCCGTATCGTATGCTTTTAAACGCGACGCTAAAGGAGAGAGGCACGGTAGCGCGGCTGAGCGTTTACTAGCCGCTCAAAACCCGTTGAGTCAAGCGGATAGGCCTCATCAGTTATTTGCCGATGCCCCTCCTTTGGCACCGCCGCCAATTCCGAATTCAAACACGGCAGTTCATCAAAGTGCTCATCATCCTCAACATCACGTGATGCATCATGGAATGGTCGTACCACCTCCGCCACCTCCGTCGACACCTGGACCTCCAATGGGTCATCCTCCGCCACCTCCCGTTCCACCCCCGCCGTCGAGTGGTTTTCCTCCGGCAAGCATTCCTCCACCTCCTTTGCCTCCAATGTCAATGGCAACGCATCCTCCTCTGCCACCTGGAATGCCACCGCCCTTGCCACCGATGCCTGTTCCAACGTCTCAGTCGCAACAGGCTACTCCCAGAATGATGGCGCCACCCCCTCCTCATTGGGGTGTCACTGGGCCACCTCAAGGTCAATTTCCACCACCACCACCTCCATCATCCACCGGAGCACCTCCACCTCCACAATTTGGACAATTTCAGCCGCCACCTCCACGTCCTCCTCCAACTTGGAGACATCCACCGCCTCCTCCTGTGTCTCAAGGAGGACCACCACCTCCTCCACCTCCACAATTTCGACCACCCTTCCCACCGAGAGGTCCACCTCCACCACCACCACCTCACGATTCCAATCAATATTAAGTTTATTCTCTCTTTATCGTTCCATTATTATCTTTTACCTCTTGACAGTCCGACATAAGAATTTCTGCTATGTTTAAACCGTTTGAGTTGGCTGAACACATTGTAGACTGTACAAATATGTATATGTTTCGTAGAACAAGTTCGTAATAAATTTCTAACTTTTGAATAATGAGTTTTTTTTTCTTTTTTTTTGTTCAGTTTCTTATTTTTAAGTAGAAAGGTACGGGTTATCGAATAATCGTAAGAACCAGTGGTCAAACATATTAATCCAATTTTTCAACGATTACAAACATGGTCATTTAACGTATCGATTAGAAGTCGCGTGTGAATAAGAACACGCCAAGCTCGTTCTATCGATTATTCGAAGCCTGTCCAGTCCAGTCAGTGATAACACCGAACGGACAAATGAGTGGTAAAACAGTTGTCCTCGAGTAAGTTCCTCGTCAAAAGGATTTTGCGTCGTTTCGCGCACAGAGCGAGACGTAAAATCAAAAAAGCAAGTGAACGGGAATCGCATGTTTGTCGCGTGTCACCAACCGGGTAAGTAAGGGGAACAGGTGTCTGGAGTAGTAAATTAAGCGGCGCCGGCGGTGCTATGCATTCTGAAAATAACGCGATTTTTTTAGATCGTTCGTGAGTCAATGTGGTTTATCGATCCGTGGAACGCTTCGTTCGTTCACTGCTTTTTAATGAAATTGAACCACTCCCAACAAATCCGTGGCATAGTTTGAAGTAATTGTTCGACAATCGAAGAGAGAGAATCATGTTTAACTTGTGATATGGCTCGCCTCTTCTACGAATGTAACGCCGATTTAAGGAACAATACGGATGACGGTGAAACGATCAAACCATACGCGTGTACCCCGGATAAATATTGCTTGTATTGTTGTTGCAACTCTCAGTGCTGCTTGTTGGTACAAAAACGGCCTCCACGACACTTTTGGGAAGCCTGGTACTTTTGGTTAGGAATTGCTTTACTCGCTGTTTTTATCATATCTTCGGTAAGTGATCCTCGATGATCTTTGATCTGAGAAATCGTTTGCGCAAATAAAACAGTGGCTGTCGTCGATGTTGTCCCTCTTACAATTAACGTAGCGTGCTCGTTTTAATTTCCCTTACGACCATCGATTTCCTAAGGATCTTTTCGATTCCTTTTTTAAAACTAGGTGAGCAGTTACATAGTCAGTAATTGCAGACATAATATTCAAGGTGTACCATTAAGAAACAGCACACACGGCAGTCGACGAAACGATCGCGGCAGTCGGCCGGGAAGCGATCGGAACGAGATATCGATAAATATAATTCCAACGTCGGAATTTTTTCCGTCGCACAGAAAAATATTCGTGATTGCCTCACAACCAACCGTCAGTCACCTGAGTAAGTATAAATTGCGCGTACACTTGCGAAATTTTCTCATAATAATCAAAAGGATCCATGTATATTTAAACTTTCGCCAACATCCATGTGTTTAAACGCCATCGCGTACCATACTTTATCGCGCTACATAATTACGTATGATAAAGTAAAGTAAAGACGATGTTAGCGTAAATGCAATTCGTATCGAGCAATTAAGCTAAAAAGGGGGAGTAGCCGGAACGATTGTAGAAGAACGAGTTTGAACGTAAAAATTCCGTTGCACCGATAAAAGAGAACAGTCGCTTTAATCCTTTCCAAGATTCGATTAATGTTTGGGACGATGAGCACGAATAATTCGTGCAATTTCGTGCAATAACAATCTTGTGCATGCATTGATTTATATTGCAGCCCCTGTCGTTGCGTGAAGTCGTTGCGTTTTAACGGAGCGATTATGTCGGCGAGAAGAAGCCGGTGCAAAGAGCTGGGAGATGATCGTCTGGCATTTTACACGGTAATACCTCTTAAACGACACCGTGTCGCATCGAGAGCTTTGATCGGTCGGAGTATCGTGGTCGGATCATTACGTCGCAGGAAACATTTACGATAAATGCGTCTTTTTACTTAGCCCTCGAGACATAATAACTGGTAGCGGTTCAAACGCCCTGATCACAGCCAACATTCTGGACAAATGAGAAACGATTCTGCTCGAGATTACAGGCGCCGTCTATGCACCGGCCTCGTAACGATCTATTTGACTATCGTGGCTACTTATTATTAGATTCTTATTTAACTCCTGCTACGGTTCTTCGTTTCTCACACGCGATGCATCTTTTTAAGACGAGAACTTCCGACCAATCATTTACGATCAAACTGGGCTTACGATTCGGGCTTTTTCGATACGTCGACAAAATGGAACGTGTATAATCAAAAAGCGACCATGCTGGGATTTCTGGAATCGGGGAAGGGTGATTTACGATAATGGTCCCAAGTTACAAATCGTAGATCGGAATTGATTAGATCCGTAGTCGTTTTGGCACTTCTGAACATTGGTCGAGTATTTAGAATTTTCTAACCGAAGCTCTCTGCTTCCATTTGGTTGAGCACGGTGCAGCCAACCCGATCAAAACTCGTTCTCGAGGACTCGAATGGGCGTAACTCCCATTAACAATTAAGAAGACACGCTCCAGCTTGGTCGACGTACCTGACCGGGTACCAGAAGATCGAGGACTAATTAAAAAGGACAATCCAGCGAACGCAACTCAAGGCGACGTGCACTCTCTATCTTTTCGCGCATCTCTCTTAATCTCTCTCGCTCCATTTCTCTTTATTTGCCTAACTGCTGCTCGTCTTCCTTTTTCTTTCGACTCGTTCTTGCCGTTTCTCTGTTTCAAGATCGACCCTGTGATAGCAGTTAATCGCGATAATCTTTGCAGAAGAGGGGAATCGAGAGAAACTTTTGAACGTTTATCGAGCCGCGCGAGCGACTCGGAAACATACGTTTCTCTTGTGGTGATAACGTCGAGACCTTTTTTCTTAATTCACTCCTTTTACAACTTTTAAAACACTTTTTACGAATGTACAAATTTACTAGAATCAATGATCGAGGTTAGATCTGTGTACACTTGGAATCACTTTTTCTTTCTGCAATTATTGGCTGTAATAGCGACAATTCGAATCAGCTGCATGGAACGCGAATCGTAACGATATTTTGATTGAAACATCGGAACGTAGAAGCGTGTGGTTTGTCGTAAGTACAGACTGATGTTTAGATTTGATATAAAATAATGGGTCTTACGAGGGTATATCGATCGCGAGAAACAAAATTAATTAATACGCACCGTAAGAAAAACAGATACACGTTTGACATTTTGCACAAGTGTGATTGTAATTAGCTGCGTAGGATGAGAGTGGAAACTACTGTCTGATTATCATAAGTAGTCGTAGCGGTGAAAAATTCTATAAATAAACGATTTCGATGTGTTGCGTTTAATAACATTCATAGCCTTCTTTTTTTCTCATTTTCCACGAATCCCACGCTATAATACGCTTGCTCAAGCACACCCATTAACAACACCAGACCCCAAAGGTTTACACCTGAGAAACTCTAGTTCTCACGACCGAATCGTTGATTTAATTAGAGTTAATTAGGCTACCGCCACGTTCCGACAGATGAAATTCTTATTAAAAATGATCTCGAATAATATTTGTAAACATTTGAAAACATTCTCGATCCGGAGAATGCAAATTAGAAAAAGATATCGACCGCAGGAAAAAGATTCAGTTTCAACGAGACGCTTGGTGTACAGGAGGAATTTAAATTGCCTGCTCCTCACCTCATTGGAATCGGTCTATTCGATAGCGATACATTTCAATAAATTACCCGCGTGAAAGATATCCTTGTGCTCCCTGTAAATCTTTTTACAGCGAACACTTGATCTGTTCGCGCAATAAGAAGTAGCAATGGAGCAGACTGCCGGTGACCTCGTTCGACTGTAACGAAGTGTCATTCCGATAACCCAGGCCAGCTTTTACTGTCACTCGACGGATGACGATAAAGAAATGTGCAACCAGCGGGGCTCTGTTTAATGTTGCATGGACAGGAAACTAACCGGGGAATTAAACTCTCGTCTGCTTTGCCGTTGGATGCCAATGACTGCGATTGAGACATTCAAACGCTTCACGATTGCGAACCATCCGCAAACACGAGCAATTTTTTTACAATACCTACATACTTACCACTCGTTGAGAGTTGTATTTAATACTTGAAAGAAATAAAAATGAACGTATCGAATCGAATGGATCTTCTTTCTTTCTTTTTTTTTTCATTTTATTTCTATAAGTTCCTTCTGTACCGCTGTTTCATCTCTCCGATTTTCGTTTCGAGAACAACCAAAAAATAATAAATCCATCAGCCTATACTTATCAGTGGTACAACGTTGTTTCGTCAAAGATTGGTTGCATCTGGATGGTCCGAAATATGTCAAAGAAAGATACGAACTCGTGTACAGTCTAGACGTTATTGTTCCAATAAATCGACCAAATTTAGGAGACTTTTCGGAGCTGCGAACTCTTCTAAAAAAAGTCACTGGAATTCTTGGAAAGCGAGACGGGACAAGCTTTGAACTGCACGAACGAGATGACAGAAATTTATCCAACGAAACCTTAGATCTGAATAAAAAGTAGCGATCAATTATAACAAAGTCCTTTGAATATCGATCGTGCAACCCATTGCGGTAGGCGAATTAAAGTCATACTCGACAAAAGCTTCGATTTCGCGTTGCGACGCGAGCGGTTTTACGGTTGGTTGCGTGCAAAAAGGAGGCTCGTTCCTCCATCTGGAAGTCGTCTGTGAAACGCGTCCTGTGGCTGCGTAAACGCGTACACGAATCCATGGTGTTGTTCCAATAAATCGGTTGGCTTTAAAAGAGACCAGAGCCAGCAAAAAGGGTGGCAAAATCGAGCGAAAGTGCGAATAAATTGCGAACACGAAAAGGGTTGGCAGAAACGATGCTGTCTTGCGGTAAGAAAACGTAAAAAGCTACCAAAGAGGATGAAAAGGACAAAAGTAATTAGTTGCTTTGATAACATACGCAGAAGTTGAATCGCAACGGCGTCTGTACTTGGATTTTCTTTCGATTCGCGACAATTATGGTTATTCGTAGCGTCGTATCGCCGAGATACACTATCTGAAAGAAGAACTGGTCGGTTTCCCTATTTACGAGACCCCAATTCTCGTATCGCGAAAGAAAAGAGGCCGGGTCGCTCCGAAAAAGAAATCTCCTCGAAGGGACCGATTATATGTCGCCTTGACGACGAAGCTATGCGAGCGAAGTAATGTCACCGATGACGGAATTAAAATAGGTATAGAAGTAAATTCGTGAGGTGGTACCAGCGTGCGGAGAAGAAGGAAAAAGAGAAAAAGAGACAGAAAAAGAACGAAAGATAAAGAGGTGGAAACTGAGAGTATAGCTGACGTGTAAAGTATGAGAAAGAGAAAGATACGTTTCTCTTTCAGTGGGAGGTACTAAAATTAGAGGAGCCCACGCGGGTAACAGTTTCTTCTTGAAGCTTCCTTCGAACATTTTCAAATAGTCCTTTACGCCGATAACACAGCGTGTTTTCGCGACGTCTCGCTGTCAGTCGCGACACGGCGCCGTGATTCTGCGTTCGATTCGATTGGCTTACGAGTGACTTCCTCGGGAGACACGGTTGCCTCCTTGGAACCCATTCAACGTCCAAGTGACTCGAGATATTTCAACCAACAGCACAGACTTTGAATAATCGTTGTATTTTTTTTTTTTTTTTTTTTTTTTC
>SMSQ01008434.1:139786-163856 GCA_019453375.1 Ctenoplectra terminalis
TTTTTTTTTTTTTTTTTTTTTTTTCATCAACCTCAATCACCTCGATCGATGATACTAGTCGATTGACGAAAAATGGAAATTGAGAAAAGCTGATTTTCTTGTCCATCGTTTATTCCCCTTTCCGTCCAGTGACTCTAAATAATTACAAGTAAATAAGTAGTCGAGTACGAGTCGGGTTTCTTTTGCCGGTAATCGTGTTGCCTTTATCAAGATCGTCTCTGCATTTGGTACAGGCTAGCCTTTCAAGATGATAACATATATATTCTTGTCTACTGCACGGGTTTCAAGTGGCTTTCGTGCAGATAGCAGACCGTACCTACTTCACTGTCAATTTCCTTATCAATGAAATTGTTTCCGAATCGTCGTCATATTCGAGCGATTCTCCTCAACGATTCTTTTCGTTATTGAGAGTTTCGTGATTCTTGGAGTATTCTATTCTACCGAGGCTACAGCATGTATTTCAATCGATCGGATATCGAAGCGGCAATCTGCATACGTTTCATCCTGCTATTCCTGATTTTGTTGTCGACCAACATTGAACGAATCGAAGGTAAGTTGAGCGGGCGAGTCGCATGCATTGGGCATGTCGCTATCGATTTTTTATATAAAGTAATCGTTCTAGAGCACGATATATCCGACGTACGTGTATGTACTATCGTGCGAACTATCAACGCGTATATACATATGTAACGAGCCGCGGAAAGAACGATGCGACGCGAAATAAACAAGATAGGGTAAAACAGATTTATGGCACGCATGTGTACGACACGCTGGCTCCTTTGCCCTAAATACCACGAAATTTATCCGTATTCGCAGGTAGAAAATGCGTGTGCACCAGCAAGGCGTGTAAAGAAGCTGAAGTGGACACCTGCAAGACCAAATTTTCCTGTTACACAGAGTTAATTTTGACCGGGGACCAAGAATTCGGGGAAAATACCACAACAAGAGGCTGCACCGAGTTCGTATGATTTTTACTTTAATATTATTCAACCGTAGCCTCGAAAACAAAAACTGGTTTGAAGATATGCAAAATTGATAAACTTATTTTTATTGGCGAAAATAACACGGTGTAAAAAAGGAAGCGGAATGCGAGTTTTAGGCAATTTCGAATGGCCACAATGGTGGTAAACTCTCGGTAAAAAGCAGTACTCCTACCTTTAACCTTTACCTCTTATTGGACGATAAATTTCAACGTTACAAGTAGAGTTGATTTGAAAACGATTTAATTTGTTGAATCTTACGATTGACGTACCGCTATAAATTCACCGTGACTCTATAGCAAGCGGATAACCTTGGCGAGATAATCAGCATGAGAGGTTTTCAAAAATTCTTTCTAGTCGTGCTAAAATGACGAGATGTCGAAATCGTTTTGACACGATACGTTGGAGTAACTAATGAGTTTTTATTACCCCCAATTAAATTCTTTAACAGTTACCGAGAGATAGCGTGGCATCGGTCATCGGACGGCTACGAGGAAAAAAAAAAGAAAACATTAATTTCTATCAAAGATCGTCTAATTCACGAACAACCGAAACTGACCCCCTTTTCGGATCGAATTCCTCCACGATGGTCTAGAGTAGCCACGAGGCAATCGATTCTTCCCAAGGCGTAGCGAGCACGATCTACGCGTGTAATATTGAAATCTCGCGACGTAAATCGTGCAAAATGGTTATTTAAATCCCTACTATCGCCGGGGTCACGGAACTTTATCGAGCAGAGCCTATTTTATCGGAACGTTGTGCGTTGTCGTTGCTCAGAGGTGCCACGCCATTGTTGTGCGAGACAAAGTCCTGGGTCACGAGGTCGAAGTCGAGCGACAACGTGGACCGATCGTCAGCTGCCTGGATCCGTATGCCCTGGCCCAGATTGAAGTGTTGCGACAGCCACGACTACTGTAACGCCGATCAACATGTGAACGTGTCCACGTGGATCCACGAGAAAGAAAGATCCGATCCCGTGGAGTCTACCTTGGATTATGCCGGTAAAGTATCCTCTGCTACCTTCTTTCCCAACACGACGATTTACAACCATTAAAAGTATTCGGTCATCCCAAATATTCGACCGTTCCCTTTGCTTCGAAGAAAATGGGTTTCGCTAGATATTCGTGTAGACCAGCGCCAATTCGAGTAGTCGATCGTTTAAGTAATACTTGAAATAACTTGGATATCTCTAACAATTGCCAAATAGATTTCGTAACATGTAATTCAATGTCGAAACATTTAAGGCGCCACCATACTCGATGAAACTAGCCGGGGGAATGGATTTTTTGATAAGTCTCGTGTTATGTACAAAGGTTCCTTTAACGGGATGTCATCAAGCCGAGACATAATGGGATCGATTCAGCCCGATCCAGGGCCGATTGCCGGAGGTCGGGAATCGCCGGATCAGTTCCTTCAGAATCGCGTTAAGCCGCTCCACGTTGCAGCTTTGGTCTTGGCGATCGCTGCCCTGATATCGGTCCTTGCAGCTTGCTACGTTATTACAAGGTCTGCAAATTTTTATTATCTCGTCTACTGTAAAGTTTCTCGAACAGCGAATAGCATGCGTTGCAGGAAAGGTGTCGGATCTCGCGTAACATTTTTTTTTGTTTTTTTCATTTTTTTTTTTGTTTTACCGACTTCGCTTTTGCCGCGAAGGAAAACACCGTTGGCAAGATGCTTCAATAAAACGTGTATTTTACGATGCCAAGCACGTTCGCGTACACAGAGTTTCACGAATGAACGTTTGACGTATTGCCAGAAATGTTCTTCGCTCTTTTTTTTTTTATTCGATAGCTGCTGCCGGTTTATAAATAAGTAATCTTTAATCGTTCGTTCGTTCGATTATTCTCAACCGAAGCTTTCCTTTTTCCTTTCTTTCTTTCTTTTCTTTTCTTTTTCTTTTTTCTCTTCTTTTCCTTTCCATACAATCGAGAAATATTCTTGTATTTTCGCCACATTTCTTGACACGCTGCCAAAAATTTGTTCGTCTCTTTGTTAAGGAAACAAGATTCATACGTAAGTTCGTAATTGTAATTGCTTGGCATTGCTCGCTGGCATACTAGCCTGCCAGGCTTCTCCAGCGAATCGATCCGCGCGACACGGTGTTTCAAATTCACGATCAAAGCAAATGTTTCGATTCGTTTCTATGACGAAACACTAGGCGTGCCGGAAAAATTCAATAAAAAGAAAGCACGCGCTCGAAGGCGAGCTACCTCTATTAGATGACGCGTTTTCTCGTAGTTGAACGCCGTCTGTAAGCGCTTTGAAAAGTCTCCCATTGGAAAGCACGGCTCGATGAAAAACCTTGTGCTAATATTAACTTGGCGACCCGTTAACAATCACCGTTCACGACGTTACAAACTACAACTGTCTCTCGATAGTCGCCGATGCTACGGTCAGTCGAGTACTGACGCGTCGAAAATCGGCGTGCTGCGTGTGTTAACCAAGATTATCAGCTTAGGCGGACAGTTCGAACTTGAAATATTACCGATATTAATACCTCGTACAAGGAGTCCTCTCATCGCCGATCCGATAAACTTGGCACGTGCGACGTGTCTCGCCTCGTCGATACTTCTCGATAAACAATCGATTCGTAAAAAGCTAGCAAGCAGAACGTTACTACGATTAATCATTCGTGTTTTACGTTAGGAATAATAAAATCCTATTTCCTGTTAAAAAATTTCATCGAATCCGAGCTAAAAGTCGCATCGGTGACCGCCACTTAACTTTCCACTCAGCCACGCAGCTTGTCAGCACTTCCTCTCTCCGATGCACTTTTTATCATCTGCCTAGGTTTCCCTCTTCCTTTTACCGAGCTGGCCGATTTCAGTGAGTTCCGTCAGGCCGGTTTGTCGCGGCGCACTAAAAGCCGCCCAACTGCCCTCTTATCAAGCCTCCTCTTTCTTCGGGACCCCTCCAAACAGATAGCGGAGACCCGAAGATCCGCCGAGGGGTCTACCCTCTAATCTTGGGGCCCCGTTAAGTGGGTTTTCGAGTTTGGGAATGTCCTGGCCTTCGGTTCGCGTACACCTTCACGGACGTGTTGCTTCCTTTCTTCCTTCTTTATCTCGCCTTCGGCCGTGTATTTCGAGCGTCGCGACGGCTCAAGGAGGGGATCGACGTTCCACTACCGATTTCTTCGTGTTTCACACGGCCGGGACCTTAATGTGGGCGAGTTTCTATCTGCTCGTAATGACGTTGCCTTGTCACGAGGATAACGCGCCGCCCAGGGAATCGGTAGGGATTTCTCTTTATCGCGAAGGAACGACAACTCGAGTGTAGGGAAAATAGAGGTGAATTAGGATAAGGGACTCTGATAACCAGCGAAGTGTACATTTTAGTGAACGCACGTTTCTGCTTCGCCTGCTGTTTATCGCGAGATATTTTTGGAGCCGGTCGACCGAGCACCGTTTCGTCCGCCGTCTAAAAACCTTATAGATTTATAAATTCCTTTGGCCTTGGACGATGACATTGTCTTTTGTTCATTTTCAGGTTCTTGAAAACGAATCCTTACACGGTCGGCAGTGTGGAGTAACGACCATTATCATTCATGATTCGTCGAATTCGAAGCTTTTTTTATTGGGTTCTCATGTCCTTTCATTGTTGGGTTAAATAAATCAGGTAAGTATCGATTAATCAACGACTCTGTCGCGCAAATCGACGTTTCAAATCTTGTCGATTATATATTACCAACTTATTTTACGGACAGAAATTATGCCCTGCTCAAGTTGGAGTTAAATCGGTTCGAACGTGCGCTCGTACGTGCTCACGGATACTTTCTGTCTTAATCGTATGCCCCTGATCGACTAACGAACGTAAAATATAAATAGAAGCTGGCCGTGCAGGAGGTAACTGCTGCCGACAGGCCAAACTGGTCTGTATTCAATAGATTTTTATCACGGATAATATTGAACAGCTTTCGAGTACAATTAGTCGGTAACGTCGGAACATTATTGACAATAGCGAGCGCGAATAATTTTATCGATATTAATCTATCTCTCATCTATCGAAATAATCGCTTCAAAAATTCGATACGTATCCAGTTAGTTGGTCACTTTTACCGAACGAATTCTTAATTGTTTGTACTACCACTCCATTGTTTCTACCTCACTCGAATGTTCTTCGTGTTTGTTCAGGGTGATAGATCACGCGGTGCCGAATGGATGTCAGGGAACGTAGGATGCTTTGTGGTTTCAAGAGTCATCGAATGCATGACGAAGCTCGTCGAGGGACAGTTTCAGGCAAACAACTCGCTGAAATCTTTTGTTTCGAGCGGTATGACTAACATCGGGCTGTGACTGTTATACGAATTCCGTCCTCCCGGTCGCACGGGTCTGAAACCAGGTGCTTCGGTTGTCTTCGTGTAATTAGTCATCCTTAGGACACACATGTAGCGGAAAGAAAGAAGCAAATAGTCGTGTAAAAAGTGGAAGAGTCGGGCTCGGACATTTTTGGGGCTGATCGACAGGCCTGTTCGTGGTGAACGTGTATATCTGAGTGCGCGGCACGACTGAAAAGTAAATTTAACGGTAGCTAAGAACTGTCGAAGCCGGTGTGTACATCGAACGTGATAAGATAAATTATTATGCGTACAGCAAACTGCATTCCCGTTTTTCATTTTGTTACGATCGTATATAATTTCTTTGATTCGTATACAAGAGGCGTAGAGTATGTAGATCCTGACTTACACACGTTTTACGTTCTCGTACGATTGTACGTAATCCGTTTGGTGCGTGTGGTCGAAAGTGTAGATGATATAAATCTCAAGGATTAATTAACATGTACACAGAGATTGAATACAACTGTTGGAAAAAAAAAAGAAAAAAGAAAGAAAGAATAGTAAGACAACCAGCTGTTTGCACCGTTAAATTGTTTCTCAATCGACGTGTTATCGGGATTGAAGCTTTTTTTCCGAGTCTTCGATCATACGATGACTGACAGCCTTAGTCATGCCGGCTGGAACCATGACAAACAATAGCGTATTCCATTAGGTCTGACCTGAGAACGAATCAACCAACCATAACCAGGTGCTCGTCGGATCCAACTATGGATCTAACTCGACCACTTGACCACCGAATTCGTTGCGGCCGACGAAAATCAATCACTCCGGTAAACATATGGGCTCGATTCGGAGATAGATACCCGTCCTCCGGGCATCCTCCAACGACCAAATATCTCAGATAAATATCTTAAGCTTGTCTAACTGGTTCATCCACGAGTCACTAACAACACATTTCTCTGTTGCGCTCCTTTTTCTTCTTTCTTTTTGTTTTTTTTTGTTTTTTTTTTTTTTCCTCCAACTGGAGATACTTCGAACAAGTTCAATCCCCTTCTGTGCACGAAATGATTTACGTTCGACTTGTTTGTAGCTGGCGTTACGATAGTAATTAGTAAGCGATCGTTGTTCTTTCGGTGGCGTTTGTATCATGGCTAGTGTCAACGAACCGCACGGTACTTCTCGTTGAACATGCCTTTGTCTTCGCCGTTATCTGGTGGTTAACAATGAAACTCTTTGAAGCAGCGGGAATCGAATGGTGTTGTCGAGCATGCTAAACTTGTCGCTTCGACTCTCGCTAGACAAGAATTCGAAGTAACACGCTTAAGAATAATATCGGTAACGCGATCGTGCCAGAAGCATATTTCATTTGGCAAAGTGTTTGGTAGACGGCACTTAACGTCGCGCACGTCACTGCGGATCGGGTTATCCTCGGTGAACATACCGAAGATTCGGAAGAAGGCAACGATGCATTACTCGTGTAAGAAATAAGCAAAAATAGGAGCAGCGCCGTGGCGCCAACGAGTTAATAGTTAATTGGCTAATGCCTGGCTAAAAATAAGCGGCGTACCGTCGACTTCGCGATTGGTATATTCAAAGTATCGAACGCTTAGCTTAGCAACGCTTAGTTCCTGAAAAGGAAACCGCGTAGATGACCAAAATTACGTTTTCGAGTTCGATCCACTGGGAGGGACGTAAAACTGAAACAGAGCCACAATTTTCCATAAAGCAAGCGCCGTCTGGAAATAAAGTACGACATAAACGCTGTCCTCGAACGAGAAGTCGGAGAAACAAGACGATTGAAATCGACGACGAAAGATTATACCGTCTGTGAACGGAATACCGAGCAACTCTTTTCGGGGAAACCACTTAAAGCAACGAATTAGCCGAGCGAACTTAATACGCGTCTGCTCTTCCGTTCTATTCGCATGATCGCAACCGGTTGGTCCAGGTTGTGATCTGTACCTGTCGACGATCGATTCAGCTCGGAACGAAAGAGATCTCGCGCAAAGTGAAAAGGTCCATTGAGGAGCACGCGTATGCATAATACGCGTTGAAAGGAAGCCGGATTATCCGGACAAAGGCTGACGATTTATTTCGTTCATCATGCTTATTATGCAAAGCAGTCTTTGGTTGTTAGGTGTCGGCGCTTCGATGTACAACTCTACGGAATATACAGATGCTTCGTACTCGACAACGGCCTGCATAAGCGCGGTATTCGCGCACTTTAATTCGTGAGAAGGGTAGAGAAGGGTAGAGAAGGGTAGAGAAGGGTAAAGAAGGGTGAAGAAGGGAAAAGAAGTGGTTCGGGACAACATAGCGCACGACAAAAGCTAGAAAGGAGACCGACTGTCGGGAGAAGGACTGACGATCCACGGTAGAAGTAAGCTGCCGCTCTTTACATCGTCCCTCTTCTTCCGCCCAGGACGCACGAACCATGTGCGCGGGAGAGACAAAACGATTAAGTGTGCGTACACATCGTGGATCCCACAGACACTCACCCACACCAGGGACACGTGGCGTCTCTGCCTCGGGGCTCAGGCGCCACTGTCTCCCTTCTCCCTATCCCTCGTTTCCCTCACCAACCGCCCATTTCCCGGCGTCGATCCACACCACTCAACCTTTTACCAACACACGAGTCCACCGGCCTGCCCGCATACTACGTTCTGGTACAGTGGCTGCCATTAACGTAAGTGGCACAGGCCATGTGCGCGCTTTTGATCGGCATAACCGATCGAATTGCTTCGAATAAGGATCTATGATGATCGATGGTACACCCTGCGACGAATCCAACGACAATTTATACAAGTTACTAGGAGTCTGATTGCATCGATTAGAAATTATTGCACTCTAAAATGACTCTGTTCCAACGCGTCTCTTTGAAGACGCGATGAAATTTCAAGTCTTACGAATAAAATGAAGCGGAACAGAAATTTCCATCGAACGTCCATCTAAGATGAATTTCGAGTAAAGCATCTAGGAATTTTTAAAAATACGTTCCAGCGATTACGAGTCGAGGTTCGAGATCGATTGGAATCGCGGTGGCTAGATCACGGATCACGGATCAACGACAGTCGTTGGACGTGCGTATTGTACGCGTATACGGTGCGTGGTTCACCGACAAGGGGCACACTATCGCAGCCGGAGGCGGGACTCGTTTAAAAACTATCTGGCGAGTGTTCTTCGCCGGGTGCCCCTGGTGCGCGCCAGCCGCGGCGGAGTCGTCCGGCTGCTCGGCGTTTGCTTTTCGAGACCGAAGTGAGTCAGTCAGTCAAGCGTCGACCATCGTCGGGTTAAGACGCTCTTCAGATTTTTGTCGATCTTCCACATCTGCTCGTAAACGTATCTCTTCGTTCGTTGTCCGTTATGATTTTTTCAACATTTACCAAGAAGAACGATCGATCGTGACCACGAAGAATTCCAATCGAGGAGGTTTCGATGGAGTTTGATCGCGGTTCTCGTTGATCGTTTTATCGTGATCGCTGCTACATCGGGAGTCAAGATTGATCGGGAATCAACGCGATCGACGATCTTTTCGATATCGAAACGCACAGAGAGTGCGATATAAATCAACGATAAAATGTTGTCGCGGGACTTGTTGACTTTTGTGACGATGGTGTCCGGTCTGACTGTGGTCGTTGGTGCTTCCGTGGATCTCGATTCAGGGGACTACGAGGTGCTCGTCGATAACGAGGGAAAATCCAATGACAACGGTAAGGTTACATTTTGAGTGGATGATTTCATGGGAAAGTTTGGGGAAAGGGGAAACGCGGTTCGTGGCGCGACTCGAAACTACCGCGTGAACGAGTACACGTGGGTGGCGCTAGATATACGAGACGAAACAAACGAGAATAGCGTAATTGGAATTTTATCATCGGACGAATAAAATTTTAATCGCTAGAATTATATCGATTCGAAGGTTGCTTCGAATTCTTTACAGATCTTGGCGGTCGTGTTTCTGCATGCTGTTACATTGTCTTGCGGCTCAAGTTTATTATTACACGTGGCCTCCATAACTCGAACGCACTTCTCGGTGGAAAATCATTGATTACCGATACACCTTTTTGCCCGGAGGGCATTGCGTATTTTATGTGTAATTAATGCGAGCGATTCGTATCGGTACTGGCGCAGTAATTAAACTTACAGTATGCACGAGGCCTTTAAAACTAGGCGGCTTGATACCGATCACTGGGAATTAATTAAAACGGAAACGCAGCTATTTTTTTTTTTTTTTTTGCGACGAGCACAGACAACACGTGCAGCATTTGCGACGAGCTGTTTTGAAATCTTTTCAAACTGTTTGCCGTTCAACTTTGACGCCGAGACAATAAAAGTCAAGAAATGCCGTCCTCTAAATTAAGACCACTGAAGTACATTAATTGACTCGGCCTTTTCTGCATGTTCCACAGTCACTCCGGATTCGTGGAACGAGCCTCGAAAATTGTGAACGCTTTGTCAACGTGCTCCGGAAACGAAGTCTGATGGAAACACCGCGCGAACGTGTTCGAGATTGCTAATCTGTAGGCTAATAAAAGACCGGGTTGATCGTGGTCGAACGCAATCAAGGAAATAACAGAAGCATAGGATCTCGCGTTCGGAATGGTTCGAGCGGTGCAAGTGTCCCAACGATAAAAAAGAAACGCGAGATAAGAGGTAAAGCAGATGCAGACGCGGTGTGGCTACACTGTACGGTGCAGCCACGGTAATTGTAAAATTGTACGTTCTCCGGAACGAAGGGAAAAAAGACTCGCACCGGCATGTTTAAACTCGTCTGCCGTTTTTTGTGCGAGCCAGGCAGCGCGGCGCAATTAAGGACGCGTGCAATTTCAACGTTTTATCGATGCACGTGAGTATTCGATGGGGAGAGAAAAAGACGCACCGCGCGGAGCTTGCTTTGCTCAGTGACACAGACCGGGCGGGCTTGTTTTCTCGAAAACAGGAAGAGCAAAAGTTACGATACGGGAGCAAGAGAATCGAGGAAGTCGATGAAGAAGATCGCGACAGAAATTGAGTCGGGTACGAAGCCGGACTATCGATGAGAAAAAACAGAATGAAACGATAGAGGGGTTGAACGATAAAATCGTTGGAAAAGGGAGCACCTTGGCACAGGATCGTCGCTCCTGTTCCAATGATTCACGATCGATCGATAGATTTACGCGTTCGACTGGCGCCACCTGGAATACGCGTAAGTCCCGCGGGATTAGCCGGGACATACGTGGCCAAGCCATACGAATTCCGGTCAAACACGGCGCGCTTGCGAAATAATAAATATTTAAATTTTACCGTTCGCACGATACCGAGTTTAGAAAGACGATAAAGTATGTGTCGGGCGCCAGCTAGGCGCGCGGATAGCGGAGTACATAATATAATGCCTATGTGCACGATAGCTACCTTCCGACACGCTTGTCTGCGCGGTCCTCGTTTACGCAAGTATACCGCGGGTCTCCATCCGTGCATCGTGAATTGCATGCGCATCGCGAATAAACGTGTCGAGAAACACGTGGATTTTTCGTTCGTCGAATGATTCCCATCTGAGAAGACGAAACGGTAAGAAAAGTCGAACCAGTGGCGTTCCGAATCAGATAACTCGCACGCTTATAGATAGTAACCTAATTTTTGTACAATCTCACAGATAATGAGAGAGAAGAGTCCCCTTGCGTAACCAGACGATACGATAAATCACAGCTTATGCAGATTATGCAGCGTTATTCGATTTGTTACCTAACATTGTCATCGTTCGCTTTTCAATCCATTCAAACTTCTTGGAATTTTCTACTTCCATCGCGTATAGGCCTGTTTACGCGCCACGCACGAATTCTATGTACACATGGATGGGATTCGTTTCACGGAACCATTTCACTGGCGTTATAATTTCTCAGACATGCGGCACGTCGCATTCTTCGTCTCGGGAAAAATGTCTTCCCCACTCTCTTTCCATCTTCGCTCTCTCTCTCTCTCTCTATTTTCCTTGGACGAAGAAGCCGTTAATCTAACGCATCCAACGAATCCGACCGTTTATCTGCGAGCCGCGTCAATCTTCTCTTTCGAGGAAGAGAACGATCGCGCAGAATTTTATATTTATAGTGCACGCAGATTAGAAAGTTCCTCGCGTTTCCCGGAATCATTAACTCCGATTGGTTCACGGTGTATCAGGAAACGCTACAGGCTCTCGATCGATCAAAACGACAATTCGCGTCGGGTTTAATCGCGCGTCCGACAGGACGTCTACAAAAGCATTGTATTTTCAGAGGTTCGTTAAAAATTATGCAAGTCTCAGAGGTTTCTAGTTCCTTATCTACGCGATACAAACAAGTTACGGAATTGTGATAATTCCCAGTTCGGTTCGTGCAGTCGGTTGCATATTTATAGACTGGCGAGGTCGATTTTACGATATGACTCATTCGTTTTGAATCTCAGACGCACAATTGTCAGTTTTATAAATGTTATTGAACAGGAGGAATCGTTTGGCTCGCGCCTCGATTCAAATTTCAAATTTACCCGAAAACGACTATCGATCGTTGTATCCGTCCAATGGCGATAAGACACTTTCGCGTTCAGTTTCTCTTTGTTTCAACATCGATCCGAGCAGCTACGTTATTCGCTCCAGGATAGAGCAAAACACGGTGCTAGATTACCGTAAAAATGTTCGAGATAATTAATTGAAATCAAGAAACGCGAAGCGACTAAAAAAAATAAAAAAAAAATCCTGTCTCGAACCGAGCAACCTCGTCGAAAAATGCGAGCTCATCCGCGCGCCACCGACAAACGTAACGCATGCACGCACACGCGAGTACAGCCGGTGTTTCACGTGTTCACACTCGGCCGAGTTGCAGCTGGTGTTACGTGCGCTACTCTATACACAGTCGAACACAGAACCGGCAAAGTGGCGCCTGTCGGCCACACAAATGTGCATGCGTGCGTGAAGAGTTTATGCCTCTTTGTCTTGTGCACGTCTACGCGTATGTAAATACACGGCATGCACAACTTCGTAGATACACAGGCACACACGCACACGTGCTCCGACACGTTGCACCACCTTTGAAACGGTTTTGCGAGTGTGGGTGCACCGGTGGTCTCGTTTTGATTTGAAAAAGTGCATAAGAACTAAGGAAATCCTTTCGTTATATCATTCGGAGACATTTTTTAACATACTTAAAGCGATGGAAGAAAGTTGGTAATTTTTGGAGCGGAATTCCTATAGTCTTCACTTTGAATGGATTTTAAATGTTGCACGACTATCTTGTGTTTTGCGAGCGGACAGAGTACACGGAAGTGACGGTTGTCGCATGTAACGTTGGATATTATTACGTGCATCTCGTTGCAACGGACACGCGGTGCACGCAGCCGTGGATAAAAGTTAAGACATTTTTCTTGGCGCCCTCGCGCTCCATACAAGCCACCCACGTATCAACTCTACTATCTGCTTCCGAATCAGGACCCGACGAGTTATTTACAGCCACTTCGCTATCGTTCGAATCGAATGCTTAAATTAAATTCGCTTCGCGGTTACGCGTTCCCGATGGAAAAAGAGAAAAAACAAAAAAGAACGACCGAACCGTGTTATTCGACGAACAGAGAAATTGCTGATCGATTAAGAGAAAATAACGATGAACGCGAGCAGCGGATAATTAACGTCGATTTACTGAAAAATAACGATCAGATAATTGGAATCCCCGCCCTTACGGTTCCACGTTCATAAATTTGCGTAGTATCAACGGCAAGGAGAAAGTTTTATTCGCGGAACGCTTATTTACGGACGAGCGTGCGCGATAATTCATGCACCCGCTCGTTCTTTTTTTTTTTTCGAGTCACTCGACTCTTCCATTATTAATTAAAAGTAAAGGGGCATTGATCGAAGTAACCAAGTTAGATCAGAAATCGAAGATAAAGGACAAGTTACTCTGCGAGTCAATAGCCGTACTTTCGCTCGACGGTTTATAATCGCTGCTCACAGTCGGACAAAACCGACTCGAAGCGAATACTTTAATGACTTTCATTGGATATGATGCAAGGAACGGATCTCTGTTCCAAGTTTCTTGGCATTGTAACCATATTCGTACCGATCGTGTCCCCTTCTCCTCGATCCACGTGAAAAATGCATTAGCCTGTTTTGTTGTTTCGCCTCCTCGAGCTTGACCTCATTACTCGCAACTGTGCAATATGCAAAAATGGTTCTCGTTACGAAGAGGATGCTTGCCGACTGATAATTCAGCTCGTTCCTCGAGCTGTCGAGAATCGCATGCGTACGACCACACACGCGGACAGACGTTGAATGAATAATCATGTCTCGAATTTCCTGATTAAGTTCCAATTTTTAAAGAGCAATTTGGCAAAGTAGTTCGTAGATGTTCTTCGATCGATTTCACTTATAAAAATTCATGCAAGCCCGTGTGGCTATTGAAAAGAAAAAAAAAAAAAAAAAAAATAGCGGCTCGATGGACAAATATAACTTAACTGCTTGAAACGCGTGTCTCGTTCTATCGAACTTGTTGTAATTCAACAATGGTAGCAGTGCACCCCTGACAACCCGATGTCCGACGCAGATGCACGCGATAAGTATGCGTCGAACGATACGCAACGTGCATTATTGCACCCTGAAATTCTCATGAATCTGCATCATTTTAATAAACAGACACAACTATGCGACTGCGATGCGTTGCAACTTATGCAGCCAATAAAGAAAAAAAAATAAAACAGCAAAAAAAATAGAGGAAAAAAAATGTATGATCGTTGCGTATCGTTGCAAGATTGTTGGATAATAAATTTTTATCGTAAAACGTCCATCAGGCGTGGCTAAACTTCCCAGACGGTCACGTAACGAATATTTTTCTTTCTTTTTCCAACTGTGGCGCCAAACAGCTATAATTGTTCGTTGTCTCATCATAAATGCAAGACGTATCACGCCTCGAGTCACTGTCTATATGTATTTCGATTCTCAGCGATACAGATAAGCCGTAGGCAACGCTTAAATTTAATTAATCTTTCCCGTTCTCTATCTCTCCTGTTATAATTTCGAGATACCCGTGTGCAAATAATGCCATGTTCGATGATGCAATTTCGATTCGATTATACTTGGAACAGACACAGTCCCGGAAGCTTTCAATCTTCTGGAAACGCAGTTGAGCCCATTACCCGACACTTTTCCTTTCCCCGTCTATTGCCGATCGGTCGTTCGTTGATATTTGCTTGAAACTTGGTTGGATACGATTGATATTCCGCGAGGGTATTTGTGAATTTGATTTCTTGACGGGACGCGTCGCGCACAAAAGGATTCCTCGGGTCGGTGGCGCCTAAGGAGTCATATAATCTTGGTATCGACCGATCGAAAATGCAAGACGACGCTCATCGTCGGATAATATCGCGACGCACACGACGCCGTGCATCGCATGGTCCGCGTATAACCGCGTCCATTCCGTTCCGTTCCCTATTTACTATCGACTATCAATCAGAGACAGAGAACCATATTCGTAGCATTCGAATAGACGACTGTCGGTCGGACCCGCGCGAGAGTTCGAGGCTGAGTAGCGCGCGTTATGTTAATTCGGTGCTTCGTATGCGCCATGATGCCGCGTGCAGGCACGCACGCATGC
Organism: Ctenoplectra terminalis; assembly: GCA_019453375.1. Lineage (NCBI taxonomy): Eukaryota > Metazoa > Arthropoda > Insecta > Hymenoptera > Apidae > Ctenoplectra > Ctenoplectra terminalis. Next base: position 154,633 of record SMSQ01008434.1, read on the forward strand.
GGCATGCATGCATCCAGTGCAACCGAGGATGCGTCGAATTCAAATGAACGAGGCTTAGCCGCTTCTACGACGACTCCGTTCATTGGCTTCTCTTACAGGTTTCGCGTGTCTAATAATCGTGAAACTTAGGGAGGAATGTCCGCCGCTCGAGTAACACCGTCGGGCTAATTTATCTACGATCATCGCGATAAACTACGTCCGAGGTTTGCGTGGACAGGCTGGCTTTATGCTGTGAACTGTGTGCGTAACCACGATCTCATCCAACCAGTTCGGGGTTGATAATTATGTAAAACCAACTCGGAAGCGTACTCGTCAATTGTATAATCGCTAAACGTTTCGTGCGACAAAAAGCAGACGATAATGTTGAATAAGAGCGGCGTTATGCCAGGGTCTGTTATTTAGACAGAGCCGCTGAAACATTTTGTTTCCAACGGACGGTTGTACGTATCGTTTGTCGAGATAACACAAGTTATTTAAACGACTGAGTCACGGTAAATAGCGATAGTTAGTACGTATGTTTCGCTTTAATATTAGCAGTGAACACAAGTATTAACCGTTCCTTTCCTATCGCTGTATGAATATTTGCCCGATGCATTTGTCGTGCGTAGATATACACTGATATCTCTGTTTTACGCGTTCTACCGTTTCCATCGAATCAAAATCAGGGGAACTCGACGAGTGGTAACTTCATTCTTCGAGAAACTCGAATTAACTTCTACGGTCGGTGAACCAGTTATTTCCTTTCGTGGATAATGCCACGTGTTGCGAAAGGATCGAAATCTCTCACTTGCCTCGGGTCGTCTCGAGCATCGAAATCACGTGCTTCCGACACTCAAGATGATCGCCATCAATGGCACGCTCATTCCTCGATCAATTAGCTTAGCTGCAAGCTTCCTCCTTCGGTATAAGAAACTTTTTGTCCCTTGTTGTCGTTCGTGATTGCGTTCTAGAACGAAAGTCTGAGTGGATCGCGATCGAATTCTCCAAAGGCTCGAGGAATGTTAGATTTCTATATTTGTAATCGATCAAAATTGACGTTATCGCTTCGAGAAGAAACTGATGCAACTTCTGTTCGAGCCTTCAGTCTTCTCCCATAAATGTTCAATCTTCGTGGTTTATCGTGCGCATTTAATTACGACAAATTATTATCTTGGTTTTATCGATCATCCATATAGAAAGCATAAAGGCGTCGCAATTGTTGTACGAGATACGTTTAAGCGTCATACCTGCGATACGTGCGAACATTGAGCAAGTCTTGGATGCATTTCGATCGTAAGATAGAATGTTGTTATGCAGAATTCTTTTTATCTAACACGCACGATNGTTCGGGGTTGATAATTATGTAAAACCAACTCGGAAGCGTACTCGTCAATTGTATAATCGCTAAACGTTTCGTGCGACAAAAAGCAGACGATAATGTTGAATAAGAGCGGCGTTATGCCAGGGTCTGTTATTTAGACAGAGCCGCTGAAACATTTTGTTTCCAACGGACGGTTGTACGTATCGTTTGTCGAGATAACACAAGTTATTTAAACGACTGAGTCACGGTAAATAGCGATAGTTAGTACGTATGTTTCGCTTTAATATTAGCAGTGAACACAAGTATTAACCGTTCCTTTCCTATCGCTGTATGAATATTTGCCCGATGCATTTGTCGTGCGTAGATATACACTGATATCTCTGTTTTACGCGTTCTACCGTTTCCATCGAATCAAAATCAGGGGAACTCGACGAGTGGTAACTTCATTCTTCGAGAAACTCGAATTAACTTCTACGGTCGGTGAACCAGTTATTTCCTTTCGTGGATAATGCCACGTGTTGCGAAAGGATCGAAATCTCTCACTTGCCTCGGGTCGTCTCGAGCATCGAAATCACGTGCTTCCGACACTCAAGATGATCGCCATCAATGGCACGCTCATTCCTCGATCAATTAGCTTAGCTGCAAGCTTCCTCCTTCGGTATAAGAAACTTTTTGTCCCTTGTTGTCGTTCGTGATTGCGTTCTAGAACGAAAGTCTGAGTGGATCGCGATCGAATTCTCCAAAGGCTCGAGGAATGTTAGATTTCTATATTTGTAATCGATCAAAATTGACGTTATCGCTTCGAGAAGAAACTGATGCAACTTCTGTTCGAGCCTTCAGTCTTCTCCCATAAATGTTCAATCTTCGTGGTTTATCGTGCGCATTTAATTACGACAAATTATTATCTTGGTTTTATCGATCATCCATATAGAAAGCATAAAGGCGTCGCAATTGTTGTACGAGATACGTTTAAGCGTCATACCTGCGATACGTGCGAACATTGAGCAAGTCTTGGATGCATTTCGATCGTAAGATAGAATGTTGTTATGCAGAATTCTTTTTATCTAACACGCACGATCGCTATTTCCTTTTCTCGAGTGATTTGCTGCCAAATTACGCCCAATGGAGACCACGTCGCTCGTGGCTATAATTTCCTTGCCTGTTACCACTGGTTCACCTTCTTTCAACCGCCTATGTCGATCGCATTACATCGTTAGTGTCTGCTAGAGAATACAAAAATCCTTTCTCAATGAAATTTGTTCGTACCGAGACATAATAATCTTCATCGAGCCGAGCTTTGATTAAATCAAATAATTTCCACGCCTTCTTTCGTACCGTTTTAGCGAGAAATCGTTGTTTCGATTCGAGTTAAAATATAAAATTTCTTGCAAAGTCTTCGACTAGGATATCAGTTGAATCAATGATATCGATCAACGATTACATCAACCGTTATAAAAGCTTTTGCTAGATTGATTTTTAATTTATTCCTCGATCAAGTATTAGCTTAACGCTCTACAGGTTTCCAGGAATTGTTAATGAAAAATTTATAGTAAAAAATGGTTCGTTTTGAAAGGTACCATAAAATCGATCCAATTAAGTTTCTCGCATGGTAGCTACATTATTAAGGGTCTTCTTTATTTCTTAATTAACGCATTTGCTCGAACATCGATAGCAATCGAGGATAATAGCAAAAAATGGCGGTCGTTCGGTGAAACGAACATACCGATACGATCGGAACACGTAGGATCTGTTTTATCGGATAATTATTCAAATTAAGCAAGCAGCTTGCCTTTGTAATTACAGAAATTACACGGAACGGCCGACATTGCTTCGCCAAACTTTCGATAGGCCCGATTCAACAAGTTTACCTGGATCATCGACCTTCCCTCGAACATTGAAAATTATTCCCCGATATTTATCGTTTTAAATTTTCGTACGTTTAAACTGTTATTTCTAAAACTGTAACTCTGAGCAATTTTCCAGCAGAAACAAATTTACCGAATATTATTGTCAATTGATATAATTTTATTTAAATTATCGTCGTTTGCATACCCGAGACAATAATCTGAGTAAGATCGAGCAATTATCGCGCTGCTTGACTATTAAATAACACTAGGAATCGTTTCTACATACCCGTAAACGAGCGCTCTATGCATTAGCTATGCTTAATGGCACATTCCTACTCCGCTGTAATTACAATGAGCCTCTATATATAGCGGACTCCGTGACAGATTTGCGGAATCAATGTCAACGATTCCAAGGAGACGTCTCTATAAATACTTACCTCTTCGAATCTACCTGTGCACACAGGTGGAAATATAAATCGATCTATTTCCACATAATCGCTCGAACATTGCGATTCAATTCAGACACGAATTGATCAATCTTTGCCGCTTTGTGCCAATGAAATTCTTAACCTCGCCATTTGCCACATAAATTTGTCAATCTTAACGACGCTTTGTTATCTCGTGAATACGAAAAGGAAAAATGTTGCGTGATATTTCAAAAAGTGGTGCGAACGAAGAAAGGGAGAACACACGCACGAGCCAATTGTCACGCACCTATCGAAACTTATTCCTTCCCTGCTCCTTACCAATCGAACATGCGAATGTTTCTCGAGTGAAACGGAAACCGTACGAACCAGAAAATGAAAGACTGTGAATAACGCGAATCATATTCGATCTTGGTAGGATAATTAAAAGGCAGAGCTGGATAAATCAAATAAACATCAATGGTATAAAAAGGAAAATCTTTTATGCCAGATACATATCTCGGCCGCGTTGCATTCATAGACAGCACGTTATTTAACAACTTTAATTATTGTTCCGCGATTCTTTGTACCGTGCACTTTCAAACGAGGTGTTCCGCCCTCTTGTTCGCGATATCCAAGATTCCACGCGTTTCATGGAAACGTGGCTCGTCGTGTATTCACCAAGACGTGGCGTGTAACAACCGAGTCGAAAGGGGGGAAAAAAGAAAACCTTTGAAAAATCTCCGTCGACTCTCTCTCTCTCTGAACCGCGTACATACACGTGAATGCCTAACATACGTGCCACGTGAAACAAATTGCTCGAAGGACGGAAGGCTTCGGAAACCGTGCAGGAGAACGTAGAATTATGACGATAGGCGAACCGCTGTTGTGTTCTTTTCTTACACGCTAACGATTATCTTGGTAATACACCTTTGGGTTCTTATTTGCTCGGTTCCTTATTTCCTTCAACATTCTTTCTACCCGTTCGGAAAAAGATTGCTTCGATTTCCAAATGCACTTTATCTTACGGAAACTATCAAACAAGGCTGTTACCCTGTGAAGAGTAACGATACGAGAAGCCTTTTATTGCCATTAAAGCTTCGTAAAGCATTTCTGTTTATACTCGATACAAGATGGACACCACCGAGTGATATATATTTTAAACCATGCGTTTACGAGCTACCGGCACAATTAGACGCGTGTGCAAGTAGCAATTTACTCGTGTTCTCGCAACGTTTTCCGATTGTTCCGATTGATTGCAGCAGCTCGCCCGAGGTCTCGTGATACGGTTCCCTGATCATTGGCCATAATCGTGAAAGAAACGCAACAGCGTTTATTGTATCGTAAACATTGGCATAAAGCGTGCTTACTAGATTTCAATGCGGCCACAATTAGTCGACTCGACAAATAAGGAGACGCATTCCACGTAGTTATTAACGTAACCTCGTTAAAGAGCGCAAAAAATTGTTAAAAGCCTGATTAAAATATTTCTGGCCTCTTTTTTTTTTACGCGACATTGCCTAATTGACTTTATTCACCTGCGGATTATGTTAACGTAACTGTAGATGCTCGCTTACCGGACAGGGACCGGTCGGCACGTTGAAATCGGAGAGAGAAGGGTTTCACTTCCTTCGGGTCGCGAAGAGGAAGACCTGTTCCGAGCGATCGAGCTGCACTTCCTTCAGGGTGGCCGGCGGACTCTTTGTTCCTGTAGTAAATCATCGGATACTTGGGTAATCAGGGGAAAAGTGTCTCGCTACCTGGACGATCGGGATCGTTGGTTACGAAATATTTTTAAAAATTTACACGACAAGAAAATACACGTGTATATTATATTTGATTGTTAAAAACTGTTACTAGGAGTTTCTATATTATATTATTATTGTATATTCCGGAGAATAAAATTGGTTTCATACGACACACTTTGGTGCGTAGCGAGATTAATCAACGACTCGACTGGTGTATCGACACGCAAACCAGTTTCTACAAGCGATCCGTGTTATTTACACAACCAACGCACTTAAAGAACCGTCGTAGTCGTCTCGGTGTTCAATTGTAGTTTAACTGTACGCACGAACGAGCGAAGAACAAAGACTTAAGAGGACATTATTCTACCGGGCGTGACAAGCTATCGAGTTGGTATAAGAGTTTACTTTATCCAGTACTCAACGGCGTGCCATAAAATTCCGATTCGAAGCATCGGTATTCTGCAGCGTCGTTACACGAAAATGGCACAATTTCCTTTACGACGCACGAACAAATTTTTAACGAGCAACATCGTTGACTACTTCGTTCTACTCTTTTTTTCCCGACCACTTGCTCTAGAATCTTTCTTCGAAATGATTCTTTACATAGGCCAATGTCGTACTTGGCACGATGATCGCATACCGAGAGAATTCGTTTTATCCAATTACGTTTGCATTATTCGAAATCGGAGCGCCGGAGCAGCGATAATTAAAGGTGGCCGTTGTATTCGGCCAAGTAAAAAGACGAAGTATAATATTATCATAAAAGGTCCGCGATCCACGCATGTAATTTGGAGCAATTTGGCAATTGCATATAATTGATGAGGATGCCTTTTACTTGACGATGCCCGTACCGCGTCCACGCAGCCGAGTTAAGTAGGGCTAATCACTGGTTTGCCTCTCTCGAAAACATCAAGAACCTGCCTTCTAGCGCCGAAATACCAAGGCTCGCGTACACTAACACGCGCGCGGCAGCACGAGCAAGACGCTAGAGTTATAGTCTAAAATACATATACCTGGCCTCTGGAATGGCAGGACCCAGAGGGACCCTCCTACTTCCCAGAAATAAGGGCCTCCAAGTCCCTATTGTTCTTGCTAATTGCCACCCCGCATAACCACCCGTCCTCTGCTCGGTTGGTTCGTTGCGTTGCCTGGTCTGGTCCTCTTCTTTAATGGCCAGGTACTTCGGGGATGATAGTTACAGGTCCCAACGCAAATACCGGCTTCGTACGTACCCTTTGTGAAACGAAAATTAGCCGAAAGCCGGAGATGCCCATGGCCGAGGACAATTTTTCTACCAAAGTATCCGTTACAAAGAGAACTGCCCATCGGCTATAACCATCGATGAAATATCTTGGACGGTGGGTTTATTGCTCGTCCGTACAGTTTAAAGATAGAAAGTCTACGGAAACGCTGTTCCCATTTACCCAGTTACCCATACTTTTCGGTCCTTTGTCTTCTGTTCGGTCAAGACAGGTTTCTCCTTGAAATTTTTCGTTTCGGTTCATCGAGATACTTCAACCGAGTATTCGAGAATTCAATACGACTTTATTGCTTCTATTTGATTTACGAACCTTTATTCTGTCCACTAAACGCCATAACTTTCATCGTTCGAGTTCGTGATACAATCGGTGAAATTAGTACCCTCGATGGTAAACGAATGAAATGACCAAGTAAAGCTTTCTCTTATTTAATTGACTCAAACCGATCCGCGTAACTATACGTATAGAGGGGTTCGGTCATGTTCGAAGATCGTATCGTTGATTTACTTGGTGATTTAAAGCCTTTAAGTCTATAGCAGAGAGTTACCTTCGAGGTAATTTAACTTTCTTGTAGTTGTCTCCTAATCGATGAACAGATCCATAGCGTACACGGAAATGAAATGGTTCCCTTGCCATCTGTTCATGATAATGTTTACACCTTCCATTGAATAATGCTAATTGCATTTACACGACACGCGTGCCTATCATTTTTTCTAAGTCTGAGTTTATACAAGGTGTTACTCAACATTGAACGCAACACTTTATCAATGATCGATGATAACGTATACTCTGTTCGTTTTATCGTTCATCGTTAATCGTATCGAAGTAAAGTTTCTTTTAACTATTTTTTCCTTCTTCCTTTGTTCCTTCAACTAAATATGTTCATCGTAGCTTTTTATATTTTATCGAGTCAACATCCACCGAAATTTATGAGAGCTTTAAGAAATTATCAGAGTTTCAAAACAAAGACATAAACTTGGCATAATCCATATTTCCTTTGCCATCAAACATCAATAATTCGATCGAGCAATTCGAAAAATTGTTGCGCCCCCAATTTTATCGTTCACCCCTGTCTCGTAAATTGGCCTGACCTAATATCGATACGGTCTCAGCGATGAAACAAAAACAAGAACGTTCCAAGTTCCAAAGTAGACGTAAAGTTTTGCCGAAGAAGATTGCGACACCTGAGAAAGCAGGCACTCGCGAAATTGATTTGGCTCGTGTCATCGTCAATAAAGAACTTAAGCAGCCCTTTCTCCGATTCGACGCGGAATCCGGTCGGGCTCCCTTCGCCGAAGGAGGAAGCGGAGGACTTTGTAACAGCACGAAAAGCAAAAGTTTTATTGAGCCAGGGTTCCTGACCAGCCGTCCGCTCGAGATAGGAGGAAGGGAGAAAAACCGGCCCATTATGCGGGTGCACTTGTCGTTCGTTCGGCGAACCGCTTTGCATCGTTGCGTCCACCATAGAAATTGCTTCACCCCGTTACCCTGCATTGTATTTTATTACCGCATGCGTGGCCCTATAGCTTCTACGCTCGACAAAATATCTTCTCCGTTCAACGAAAGTTTTTAATTTTTAATCGTTCCATGTATCGGAGAATACTTTGAATATTATTAAACGAGAAAGCACACCGATCGGATTCCATCCGAAGATGCTTGGTAAGAATATTAATTTGGTTCTTAATATTGAGCAGAAAAAGCTGCTAGGAATACTTTTCTTTTTTTCTCACGACGTGAGATCTCCTCGCGAAGAGAAAAAGTTTAATCGGTGCCTTGTTCTTGACCAGTCATCCTTCTTAAAAAGGAGAAAAGAAGGAACCCGGGCCCATTAAACGGATGCACTGTTGTCTTCCAAGATTATATATAACGTTGCCATATCCGAATGTGTACCTTGATAATCCAACACCAGTCCACCATGGTCGAAAAATCCACGCAGCTGCAATAAAACCCATCTTAGACCTCCTGGAGAGAGACACGAGGCTGTCTTTCGTTGCAAGTCAATGAAGAATCGACTAAATTCGTGCAGTACCCGACCCTGTTTAATGGGGATCATTAGTTACAATGCAGCTTTTATCGGTTGTCTGTCCACTGTCCCGATCGGTGCGGTATACTCGTAATAAAATATCTCCTTTAAAAAAGCATATATATTCTAGCTTAACGAACCAATTAGCCGGTTCTCAACTAATACCTAATAATCTCTACTAATCTCAACAATTAGTAGGGTATCTGTTATCCGTTTCATAGCATACCGATGATATCGAGATACTTTCCAGATTTCAGATTTACCGGTCAATAATTAATATCGAGAGTTTAGAAATTCTTTTTATAATTTCTTCAAAACTTATGCCCAAATAACCAGAGACCGGTCATCGAAGAATTCCCGCTGTTGCTCCAAAAGTATCCATCGATCAGAGATACCGGTGGAAGCCAATAAAAGGTCCACCAAATTTGTTCAGTATCCGATCCCATTCATCGCGGATCACTGCTCAACCTTCTTCCTGTGCATCGACGCGACGACCTGCGTATTCGAATACCACGAAGACAGCGTGCCGCTCGACGAAAGTTTCTCACGAATCTTTCGAAGAACTCTCAGAGGACCGGTCCTTCTGTTCTCGTCCTGCTTCCTTCCCCTACTTTCTCTATCCTCATCCTCTTCTTCTTCTTCT